>JABCQV010000041.1:0-33195 GCA_013186375.1 Fusarium aywerte
TATATATATATACCCGGGTATAAGAGAGATCGTCAGTGGCTTGATAATTTAGAGAACAAGTCAAAAAGAGAAGAAGGATTGTAAGGATTATAGGGATTTGTGTTGCTCAACTCCCCGGCAGGCCCTGTTGCGAGGTCGCGGGGGTTGATGGCGCAATCCCACTCTTGGGCTGCCCTTGGGCTGAACTGATTGGGGGGGTTGATGTGCTTGGTACCACTATCTTACAGGGTTGCTAGTGATGATCCCGCTTTATGGCGTCACTTGTTCTGTCCATCGATCAGAGCTCAGTAAGCAAAGGATCTGTGTTGAAGGGATCTAGTTTTACTCAGGATAGTTGTACAGCTACAGATATAACTGGAGAGTGAATGTTTAATTATATAGATATAACCAGATACCCGTAACGGAACCCGACTCTTGACTAAAAGTTGACAGAAATGTCGATCCCTCGATCCGTCATACACAACCACCGCCCATCACCCAGACTCCCCGCCTTGTTAAAAGCCATAAGCAGACCGTGAAAATTTAGGTTAAAGTATATTCTATACAAGGAAATGATCAATCAGCTTTAATTCCTTACCTGTGCTTACATGGAACAATCCCTCTTTCTGCTCTCTACAATTTCATCAGTTCGATCGTACCTTGACTGCTTGATTATTTTCTATGGATCTCTCGCCGAGTCACACTCCGAGTGACCCCCACGCATCAGCAGACCAAACACATCCTGCCCTACTGCGACAGGTTGGAAGCGGCACCCGAAAATGATCAAAATGACCCCATACCTTCACTCGAGGTGCTGACAAGTCTTGGAGGATCCATAATTCGGCGTCAAGTTTATCCATCAGTGCAACTTTTTAGCTTTTTAATCGTGATATTCTCGAGACTGAGATGCTCCACTAACTAAAAGGATTATCGACCAAAACCTTGGAAGAGCTACCTAGCCATGAATCTTTTCACAGCCATCTACCTAAACAAGAATAATCGCATACTGATACTAATATCTCAAATTTTTCAACTCTTTAGAAACTTCAAATATCTACTCATACAGCCGCTATGGTATTCCTCGCCAGCGCAACTCCTCCGTCGCCAAAGCACACTCAGGCAACAACTTGTCGAGTATCTCGTTACAAGCAGCAATCTTTGGTTTCATATACCTTGACCCAAACCTCTCTATCTCCAATAACCACTTTGGCACACAATTCTCGTGTATCCCACAACCAGTAACCTCTGCTTTCATATGGTTTGCCCCAATCTCCTCCGTCTCCCGCACCTTTTCCGCCTCAATCTCTTCGCTCTCCAGTACCGGCGCAAAGATGTTTCTTAACCCGTCCACAATCAGATCCGAGTCTCTCTTCCTCTCCACAACGGATATCATCGTGTCCCCCGCTCTTGCCCTGAATCCAACAACTCTCATATATGGCTCTGACATGGGAAGATCCAGTCCCGTGATGAGATACCCAGATTGCCTTCTGAAGCTGACGAGAAGCTCAAGTAGTGCTTGCACGTTCAATTCGATATACAAGTACCTAAAACCGGCGAACTGGTTTACCCCTAGAAGCCTGGCCCATTCCCCGAAGAAAGGACGGAGTCCTACGTAAAGCAATGGCAAGTAAAACACAACCGGAAACATAGTTTCCAAACTAGCACCAGCTTTGAGGAATGACTTGATGTAGCTCGACTCCGGCGTCTCAGTTGTTTCATTTTTGCCACCGTACCTCCACCTATGGCTGTTGATAAGGCTCAGAAGAAATCGAATCCAGGGAGTATCGAATATGCCATCTTCGGTGTTCTGCGCTATGTTCCAATTAGGATTGTATCCCTGGGTCAACAGGTCGGAAACAAGATTCAACTGTGCGGCGGTTTGATATGCTTGGTGAGTACAGATGTGGTACATGACGCAGTGCATGATCTCGCGCGCATCTGCGTCATTGAGTTCACTCTTCACAGTCTTGTAGACGAGATCGGGATATGAAATTTTAGCTGCATCAACCAGAAATATGCCCGCTGGGTGTCGCGGACGAGGCATTTTAGTGCCCCATCCATCCCCAGCAAACGACAGATAGCCACGCGCAGCTTGTTTCCATGTAAGCTCGAAACAATCTTCAACCAGTCCTGGAATCGGACGATTGTACTCCCACGGGGATGAATGGTCTGGAATCCGGTGCAGCTCTCTCAGTAAAAAAGAGCTCTGCGAGACAGGCCCTACAATCCCGTGATCAGCATAGAATCGATTTCTAGCCAGAATTAGCTTCCAACGTAATTTCCACATATTTTCTTCCGTGAGTTTATCAGGCCACCAGAGACTTCGTCCTTCAGTCGTGTCTTGTAGAAATTCCTGAGCAGATCTGTGAGTAAAAGTCACACTCTCTGTTCCAGAGACCCAATATTCCTCTTCGACATCCAAAAGCCCACCGGATGCAACTTCCAATGTTACTTTAGATTCCTGCAACTTGGTAAGTAGGTCATCCTCGGAAACAGGTTCGCCCCTGACGACATAGGCTTCAAGCAGTTCGGGATGCATGGCAAGCATGAAATCGAGCACCGTGACATTTTCCAATATGGAGTCCTCGATAACCATCTCGAAAAGCAAATTGAGAGCCATAGAGAGGTGATTTTGGTAGATAGAGCGGTCGGGGGCTGTGCGCGACAGAATGTCGTGGTATAAGCCCATCAGATCAGATGGCATGTTATGTAATCTCTGAAAGATCTGACCTTCCGAGTCTCCATTATTTAAGCCTCTGATTAGAGACTTGGTCGCCAGGACAGCACAAATAAAGATGCCTTGAGCCATGAGCCCTATATCTCTCACCAGTGTCTCAATATTCAAGTCCACTGTTTCGAGCAATGTCCATTTATTGAAAGCATCTCTTGAGTACTCTTCAATATCTGACCTCGTCAACTCGTGCATCTTGAGCATGGGACACGTTCCAAGGCGGAGCTGGAAAGGACGCTCCGGACGACTCGAAACGCAGATCTTGACTTTTGGACACGCAAGGTCATTGAGCAAGCGGAGCATGCCGAGTGTATCCTGCTCTGGCTGGACCTCATCCAAAGCATCGATGAAAAGGCAGAGGGGCTGTGATTGACCAGCGCAATATCGCCGGAGTACGGTGATTAACTCTTGCTGGTCCCAGTCACCAGTCGACTTGCGGGGCTTGGTCATCAAGTCGTGAATGATATCTGGTGATATGACTTGTTTGCAGAGTAGCTGGTACAGCAAAGAGCAGAGCCAGCCTTTGAGCGATTTCTGCATCTGAGTTCCGGGCTTCCAGAAGAAATGAGAAATCACGATAGTGTCGGGATGCCATGTTTTCAAAAGCTCAACTGTTCGCGGGTGGCGAAGAAGGAACTTCATGAGAGTGCTCTTTCCCGAGCCGGGCTTTCCGCTGACCCAATACATCGGTTGTTCTGAGACGAGCCAATCTTCGAAACTGTCCCATTCTCTCTCCGAACCATGTATATCCTTTTCGAAACTGTCACAATCCCCCTCAGAACTATGTATATCCTCTTCCGAACTGTCCCATTCTTCCTCTAGCCTATGTATATCCTCGCCTACGCTACTGTCTTTAGCTTCTGACTTGAATATCCATTGGAAAGTGGATGGACTCTGGGAGTCAACAGCATTCTCCCTTTCGTTCATCTGCGGATAATATAAGCTTTCCGCCAAGCTGTCCGCCAAGCTTTGGAACTGCTCCTCTTCTCTCTCTTGATCTCTAAACATAGACGTTAGTTTTGGGTCGTTTGTCAGCTTTGGCAAACCTTTGACTTACTGTACCGTTGAATCCCAATACTCGAGGAATGCCTTGGCACACGCGGCTCCAGAAGCTGTGGCATATGCCTGCCATTCCTGGTTCTTATGGCTATCTGCATAGTCTGCAACACCCTTGATAACGACGCAGGGGAATGTTTCCCATAAACCAACACTTTCCATCTCGAATCCGATAATTCCATTCTTTGAAGCGATCTGGTCTCGATGGCGGCCCGACTTCATTACCGTGTCGCCCGAGGCGAAGCGTCCAAAGTGAATTGTGGGACCGACTCTTTGATTGGATTCGTCGTCTTCGGCGAGTCGACCTTGCCTTGGCACATGAAGTCTCTCATCGCAGCCTAGCTCAACGCAGCTTGTTTTCAGGGCGTCTTGACACACAGGATCTCTATCATGGTTCCAAGGACCGCATATACCGCAAATTGACAGGTCTTGGTGTCTATGGCGGTAGACTGCTGGGAAAAGAATATCTTTGGACCGCCCTGGGTTCGTGGCTGGAAGTCCACTCAGGTATTCTTTGGTCGTGGCCTGCAGTCTATCATACTCTCTCGCCGTAGTAAGTTTCGATAAAAGACTTCTGATCTCCGGCCCTGGTCTCCCAAGGCTGTCCTCCAAAGTATTCTTGACTTCAAACCTATCCGGATACCGCCGGCCGAGATCATACTGCACAACACCAGTACTGATGATAACATCGCCCAGAAAGATGTCTCCTTTTTTATATGAAGGTACACCGCCACAAATCCCAACCACAAGAGCCAGTCTGATATTGGGAAAGCTCGTTCGACACCATGCCGCGACGTTCGCTGCTGCTGCTTTTCCCATACATGGGAGATGAACCACAACCACATTATGGCGTCCTATCGTGCCTATTGAGTAGGAATTTGGATCATCCCGGGCTTTTCAAAAAGATCGATCATTGTGATGGTGGTCGAATAGCGTGATGATAGCGTCCGCTTCATGAGATAGGGCGCATATAATCGCAACCTCGAAGTCGTCTCGCGATTTGGGAAGTGGCGGTTTTGATGGAGCCATTTGGGTTCAAACGGATGAAGTTTGACAAGTAGATTTGAGAAGGCAAGTTTGTGAATAAGCTTATTAAATACAGAAAAGCCCGTACAGCTGCCTAAGGCGGGGAAATGGAGGCCTCGTTTGGCAAGTGTAACACAGCCTGGCCGAAGCCACTGCAACAAAGGCTAGGCTGACAATATACTTGCACAGATTCACTATACTACCCTCCCCAATCCACGATGCTATCAGATACGGAGCTCAGCCTTTAAGTCGCTTGGAGTATGGTTGTCAACCCTCAGGGAAGGTCCAACTCCAAACTTGATCGTCATCTCCCCCATCTTTGTAAATCGACGACAGTAGTAGCCGCCGGGAGTCTATGTAAGAATCGGTCACAAGAAACAAATTATTGGTTCGACATAAATGTAGGTGGTAACTGGGAACGTCATTGGCTGTACAACGCATCTCATTTCCAGACACCAAATCAGCCAGCGTCTTGAATGTGCGGATATTCTGCAGTCTCTTGCAAGGCATAGTCATAGGCTGCCAGCACGGCTTCCTTGATGGTGTGGCGCAGTGTGTCTCATTCCCAAGCCTGATTCCCCCTCACACTTTATCAAATTATCAAAACAGTTTTCAACTTCGCTCTGCTTTTTCTCCTGCTGGGATTCTCATAGTTTGTTACCTATTAAGCTGCAATGGACAACCTTTCGGTCGACACGGCATGCATCACCCTTATCGAGGCAGCTGGTAAAACCTTCAAGGTCACCTCAAATTTAATAAACGATTGCAAAGATGCGAGACATGACCTGAGAGCTGTCAACCAAGAGCTATCGCTTTGCACAGGACCCTTGAATCGCTAAGATGTCTCGTGGAGATTATCAAGAACTCCCTCAATGTGACAAATACTTTGAAGGGCGAGTTGCCTAGGCACGAAGGAAAGCTGCTATCGATTAGATGGGTGACTAGGGGGAAAAGAAAAGTGGCAACATTCAAAGTAACCATGGAAACTAACCGGCGTGCTCTTAGCTTGGCTGTTGAAACAATCACTCTATAAGAACGGCTTTGTAAAGTAGAAAATTGTACTTACCTATGTACAGAGCAGCAGCCAAGGACATTACGCAAACTATATCTAGAATCCTTCACGATACCACCCACATGAGAGCCGACATCACTGCTATCATATCCAACATACAAAACTTGGAGGTGCTGCTCCTTACCACCATGTCACACTTTCACGAGGTAGACTGACCATCCATTGGTACGCCGTTTCAAGGCGCCTGTGGCAACAAGTGTCTTTGCACCCAACTTTAACGTGCTTCTGAGGCTTGAGTGGAAGAAAGGGGACGAGGACCAGACGCCAAGACAATCGTTGGCAGTGTAATAATCTAAAGGAGGATCCTGGGAACGAGGGGGAGAATGTGTAATTCCGATTTGACGATGGGTATAACTATACCGAATTTTGTCTACCCACTGCCAAGTGCACGATGAATGAAACCTAGTGATCATCGCTAGCTACCATAATGCTGAGAATGACAAAACCACAAACGAATATACCCGATGGTGCAATTTCAACCTTAGCAAGAGCCCCCTCGTATCTGATCAGTTTACGAATAATCAGACATCCAATGAGGCAAGATACTCAGCTCCTATACCTTGATGTTACTTTTCGACAGAGCGCCTTGCAATAAGATTAGGAATACGACCGCCAAGCCCAAGATGGATGTGAAAAGTACCGCCATCTTGAAAGTCAGCATTAGTAGTAAACCTGCTAGTCATGAGAGAACAATAACTCACCTTTGCATTGCCCTCCCACCAGTAACTACCTGAAGGTTTCCAAGGACCATACACAGCACTAGCCCATATAAGGAACACCAGACCAACAACCATGAAGAGAACGGACATAACTAAAAATGCAAGACTGAACTCCCATACGTAGACGTGCAACCAGCTAGGTAACGCCTTACCATCGGATCGACGCCTGCGAACTAGACTGTGTCGGATCAACTCGAGGCCGTTAGGATGTGCTGATAGGCGATGCAATCTGATGCCCTGAATGCCTGCGACAATGACTGAAAATAGAGCCAGTAATAGGGCGCTGTAAAACAGCCATGGCTTGGAGTTCCCGTTTGGAAGGATGTTTGGCCAGGAAATCGTTGAGCTGAGGCAACTTGCAAGAAGGGCACCCTTTTAAAAAGAACAAGAGTCAACGGGTGCAAATGAAGTCAGCGACGGGTTGCGAAAAGCATGCAAGTGTTCCAACGGATTTGAGTTCCTCTAGTTTGTGATTCCGCCAGTTCTTTGTCATTCCGTTCTTGATCTCTTTGTTATCTTCATTGAGCATTCGAATAATGGTATCGCAGGCCGTTGAGTTACAGTCGGAGAAATTGAAGTGTTTCATATCGGCGACTATTTCCTTATAATAGCCCTCGGTATATCACAGTCGAAGTAGAAAATGTTTATATAGTATAGCGAGAGTTTGGCTGAACAAGAGAAGGATAGTAAAACAGAAGAGAGGGGGCTTTTAGCAAATACTGAAAGTATCTCCCTTTGCCACAGGCCTCGACCGAATAAGCCTCCAAACTCAATTCAGTTACCTGATAGAATAAGATGCCATGAAGCACTAGACTATGTTCATGACCAGTCGTTGAGAGCTATTGTAAGACTTAGTCCTCCCCGCGACAACAAAGTTTCTCTAGCACAGGATCTTGTAGAACGTTGCTGAAAGGTGCATTGGAGATCTTTCTCAGCCACTTGCGTGATGCAATGTCTTGGGGTGAATGTTTAGTATTACCGTCGTATAGCTCGGTTAGAGATTAGTAGCTGTTAGTAATGAGATTCCCCTCTAATCAAGACCTCGGGGTGGTCGGTTCTAGGACATAAGTATCATGAATTTCCCCTCATCTAAAATTACCACTGTAGCATCCAGCCTTACCACTTCTTACGTCTTTAATCCAAACAAACATGATCTGTCCTGCAATGCAACGGCCAATGCAACACAGTATAGACAGGAGTCCCTTAATGCATTTCCATTATTGTCAAAACCCCTCTTCTCAGTCGTCCTCGAGACTGTCCTCCGGCAATACGGAAAACGGCAGATGAATACGGCTAAGTATGTTTCTAGTATCGGCCATTTACCCTCTTTCTGGGACCCCCCGCCCCACTATATATGATGACAAGCCCCGCATTCTTCGTTGATCGACGCAGAGCCCCTCATTTCAAGTGCACTCTATCGAAATCTTAAAAAGGGTCTCTGTTCCCAGTATCAGATTTAGTTCTTCAATATCTTATCAGAACAGAATATCAAACATGGCTCCTCTTAAACCCTTCCGCGCTGAGCATATGGGCTCTCTGCTCAGACCACAAGCTCTCCTTGACGTCAGAGAGCAGATCCGTGAGAAGGGTCTCACCCCTGAAGATGCAGGCCTCGAAACTGTGGAGAAAGATGCTGTCAAGGACGTTGTCAAAATGCAGCAAGACCTGGGCTTCAAGGCCGTCACCAGCGGTGAATTCACTCGAACTCGCTTTTGGGGTTTAATGTGGGACGAGTTTGAAGGAACCACGCAGCTCCAGGACGCCGAGGCCAGTATTTTCCGACTTTACCACCCCGACGTTGTGAGCCTGATCGAGAAGGATCGTCAGGTCATGCCCGGCGACTCAGTCATTGCAGGAAGCAAGCTTTCTCACAACCCTGACAAGTCTGTTTCGAATCTGCATGAGTTGAAGCTTGTGCAACAGTTTGTGCCAAAGGAGGAATGGGGCTCTATTAAGCTTACCATGATTACACCTGCTTGGTTCCACATGCGTTACAAGCAGGGTAAGGCTTATGCGCCTGAGGCGTACAAGAACGACGAGGAGTACTTTGCCGATGTGGCCAAGGTTTACCAGGCTGAGCTTGATATGTTGTACAAGGCTGGTCTGCGTAACGTTCAATTCGACGATCCCGGCATGGCTTGTAAGTTGACTTTGACCGATGGTTGAGCCTATACTGACGAATACAGACTTCTGCAGCCAAAAGTTCCGTGATGGCTGGGCTGCTGACTCCGACAACATCGGCACTGTCGATGATCTCCTAGATGCTTACATCAAGCTCTACAACGACAGTCTCTCCAAGATCCCTTCAGACATGCATACCGGCATCCACCTTTGCCGCGGCAACTTCATTGGCGGACGTCACTTTTCCGAAGGCAAGTACGACATTATCGCCGAGAAGCTGTTCCGCAACCTAAACGTGAACACCTTCTACCTGGAATACGACACCGAGCGCGCCGGTGGCTTCGAGCCTCTGCAATTCCTCCCCAAGAACAAGAACGTCGTTGTTGGCGTTATCAGCACTAAGCTGCCTCAGCTGGAGGACAAGGAGGAGATGAAAAAGAGAGTTCTGAGTGCGGCAGATTGGGTTGCTAAGGGTACGGGTGAAAGTCAGAATGAGGCGCTGCAGAGAATTTCTGTTAGTCCTCAGTGTGGATTCAGTACGCATGAGAGCGGATATCCTCTTAACCTGGAGGAAGAGAAGAAGAAGTTGGCATTGGTTAGGGAGATCGCTGATGAGATCTGGGGTGAAGCCTGAGGGTTCCCAATTGGGTGTCCATACAAGCAGGAATATGAATAATAGCACATTTGAAAGGAGGCAATATCTGCACTGACCTTGATGATTTTCCTTTCTGATTTTCGTTGCTTGGAACGGCACTATGAGGAAAAGATTACTTTGGGAATAAGCTCTTTTTGTAAACGCCTATTTCAGAACGCAGAGGGAATGCACTGCCTTCCGCCTTACCTTTCTTTCAACTTTAACCTCTTTCGCATTGAGTTCGGTTGGTAAACCGTTTTTGGTTGGAAACTTGGCTCACTGGCATTGTATATGATGAGTTCGATTCCAGCTTCAGAGCGCCATATGGAAGGCCTTGATGTATGTCCCTAGAAGTCGCAATCATATGGTTCATCGGACTGCGTGTATCTTGATTTTTTGATAATCCATATAGACTGATACATCGACCACTCATTCTCCGTTCTTCGCATCTCGTTCCTTGACTAAATCGGTCTCAAAAGACAACCCAGCTTCTTTGCGTAAAACCCCATACATCGAAGACGAATCAAGCGGTCTTTCTTCCGCGTCAGAGAACTTCTTCGCGTCTTTGAGATGTTTGATAGCAACTTCCGCCACTTCCAGCTTTGTCCCAGATTGTTCTGCCAGCGCAATTCCATGACCAACGTCTTTGATCGCCAAGTTCAGGTCGGACCAGGGCCGGTCGCCTCTCACTGGCATGTAGGCTCCAGTTGTTAGCCGCTGAGACATGGAGAATGGTAGGGGTCCGTATTGTTGCTCGATCAAAGCTTCTAGGTTCTTGCTTCCTAGGCCAGACTTTTCGGCTAAGACGTGGGCTTCGGCGATGATCTCCATGAAACCGGCAGTGATAAAGTTTCTACTCCTGTCGTTAGTTACATCCGGGTAAGAGACGAAAGGAGACCGAAAAGGAGGGGATTGCTTACCCTGCTGTTTTCATCTTACTAGACGCTCTCACATCCTCGCCAACTCTAATAACACCCCGTCCCATAACCCCTTCAACATAGGGTGTGATCTTGTCAACGGCATCATTCGGCCCTGCAATAATCCAGAGGAGCTTTCCTTGAGCCGCAACGGGGCTCGCTCCAAAGACAGGCGAGGCGATAAATTGGCCTCCTTGCGCCTTCACTCTGGCTTCTGCCTTTGCAGAAGAGTCGGGATGGACAGTCGATGTGTCGACAATGACTTTGCCAGCTAGCTGATCAGAGGCCGCTGAGTCGAGAATTGAGTTGAGGGTTGAGTCCAGCGCCCAGTCGTCACTCAGAGAAAGGAAGATGATGTCGGAGTTTGTGACGAGGTCCCTGGCGGATGATGCAAGATCAGCACCGATGTCTCTCAGAGTATCCCCACGAGATATGGTTCGATTGAAATAAGTCAGGCTTGACGCTCCTGTTGAACTCAAATGTTTCTGAAGGTTCGTCGCCATGGGAAGGCCCATTGACCCTAGGCCTATACCGTGTCATTATTCGTGATATTTTGATGGTGAAGAATGGGACGTACCAATCCAGCCGATTTGTGGAGAAGTCATATTGGTTTGAGAGTATGAATTATTAGCGACGTTGACATATAGATTGAAAGTATATTACTCAGATTGATATTTAAACACGAGGTCCGGACCGCGCCGCAAAGCCGTGATGAGTCAAGACTCGGCGTACAACCCCGCAGCTTTCGGATATGCCGCCGAGGATAAAAAGATTATCTCCGTCACCGACCATACGAGATACTATGATAGTTCGATTACTAAAAGCCGTCTTTTCTGGTACTAAGGTAAGTAATTTTAGGTGTCCATAACTGTAGGTCGTTCGTCGGGGATATTTTAAAATCTATGTCACTGTGGACGTTCAAGGCCATTGTTAGTGGGAGTGGACGATGTGACCGAAACCAGACAAGCCGAAACAATTTGTGTATGTTGGATCTAGCCGAGACTATCGGATATAATTAAATAACACTATAACTTCTTCTTGTATGTCCACGATCAGCTCGACTGGTCCATATTGCAGTTAACCACTCACTACCGACTGTATCCGTCATAGCACTTACTGCATTGTTAGAGACGACCTAGGCCGAGAATGCTTGACTTGGTTAGGGGAAGAATAGCAATAATATGAAGACTAACGTAATAACTTTCAAAGACCTGGTCTGCATAGTTATATCTGATATCCTAGAGTTTTGCACTTTCTTCCTTGATATCCGTCCACCCTTCAGTATCACTCTTGGGCAAATCCATAATCTTATCATCAGCACCAAACCTATCCAAAGGATCCTTGCCCCAAAACTCAGTAGACGTCTCTGGTCTCCACCTCCAAAACTTGGTAAATCTCTCTTCCAACGTACCCTCCATACAATCAGAGATGAACCCTCCAATAGACGTAATATGCTTATACCCTGTGCCACAGTCACCTGAAGCAACTACAAGAGAAGGATGTCGAGGATGATAGGTGATGAGAAAGTTCCGATCAAGCGTATCAGCGCACCAGCAGATTCGAGCGTGGACAAGTGGTCTATCTGCGAGTTGGGGCATGATATCTCTCAGCAAGTCTCGCATCCTCTGTTCTGCCTCTAGAGGGATTTGATGCTTGGCGAAAGGGATGGATTGAGGGAATTTGGCTCCTGGTTTCTGAACCCAGTTCACATAGCCGGGATGTTCGTCGCACATCTTTAGTTGGTGAAGGTCCTCATCCGGCTCCATGAAGAAACCCTTGTTAATGTTGAAAAGAACGGGGAGATTCTTGTATAGCTTCGTTTCCTCGGGTGTCATCTGGATGTGGCCAAGAGTCCATGCCGTGGGTCGAATTTGGTTCTCAAAGTCAAGGAACCGTTCAGCTGAAGCACCAGCAGAGAGAATCGTTCGATCAGCTCTGTGTTCTTTACCGTCTGCAGTCTTGGCACCTTTCACGTCTCCATCCTCGATGATGAGACTTTGGGCCTCGCCTTCGGGCGAACCAGTGATGAACTTGACACCGAGCCTCTTGCTCTCTTCAAAAGCAGCCGTCATAGCCTTACGAGCATGAACCCAGCCAGAGCCCTTTGATTTGTAGAAACCTTTCCAGCCTTGAAAGTCTCCCGTTAGAATACCTTCAGGCATGGTCTTTCTGAAATCTTCTGCTGTGTTGAGAGGAGTGAACTCGTCGACCTTGTCGCCGACTTCGTCTTCCACGACTGCCTTGAAAGCCTTTGGTGTTGAAGCAGAGACTACATAGCCTGTATCGTGGCAGTAAGGCTTGAAGACAGGATCATGTAGCCAGCCTTGGCCTTGGGCATAGTTGAGGGATTGCCAGATTGCATCCTCATCATCTCCTTTGTTATCAGAGACGTCTGTATTACTATTAGTTGATTGTTTGTTGAATTGTATGATTGATATGGCTTACTCAGTCCACTTGCCATCTTGTTCACATCATGACCAGCTGAGATGGGTGATGGAATCTGGTTGACATCAAGAAGAGTGACGTTGGTATAGCCTCGACGAGCGAGATGAAGAGCTGTTGAACACCCCCATGTTCCGCCACCAACGATGAGAATTTGAGATTCTTTGCTTAGAGTTGAAGCTGAAGGCATATTGACGATTAAGATTGGAGAAGTGAAATGGAGCTAAAGAAATGAAGATGGGGAAACCAGGATAGACAGATCTTAGCTCCAAGCCAGCAAGATATAGCAAATGTTTGATAATGATATGTTTTGCGATGAAGGTCCAGCCGATGCAGACGTCGAATCCACTTGAAGCTATTTTGTTCCGATTGGTCGATGGAACACAAGAAGTTCAACAGAGGCAATGATCTAAACCAAATGTAGAAGCCGACAAGACCATCAGGTGATCAAAGACCAAGTAACCGGGAATAAGCTCGTTTAGCCAGAATCTGATGTTCTCATCCCCCGCTTTTATTTTCACACTTCACCAATTCCACAAGCATCCTTTGCATAACATTCGCTATTACCTTCCTTATGCTGACAACCACTCTACTCATTCCTCAGACAGTCTAATCCAATCCCAGCTACTTCTCCATCTCTCTAATGCCGAGGCGAAGACCTCCCGGTAACCCAAAACCCGTTCAGCGTCGCACGCGCTCAGGCTGTCAAACATGCCGCTCCCGCAAGATAAAATGCGACGAGGCCAAACCCTCATGTCGAAATTGCACCGCAAAAGGTTTAGCGTGTAATAACTCCTTACAACTAAAATGGGAGTCTGAGTTTACGGCACGCGGACTGTCATTTGGCAGAGAGGGCGTTTGGGCCAAGGAGGATAAACCGAGACAGCGCAACCCTGTAGCTCACTCGCCTGTGCTTTTGGTTGTGCCTTCGGTCGAGCCGAGACATTTTATTAATACGTACCATAGCGACTTTGTGAGGGATCCGAATTTGGAAAAGAGCCTTGTTAGAGAGGCTATGATGCTTAGGGAGGAGGATGGTCCTGCTGCTGCTCTTGTTCGTCGAGCACGATCAACCTCGCCGAGTTTAGTACCATCTATATCTTCTTTTCCTACACTGCATACCCCTGAGCGCAGCCTTTTTGAATATTACCTTCTTCGCCTATGTCCTCTCACAACACCTTCTTCACAACTCTCTTCACCCTTTGCCAGCATGGTCGCGCCGCTTTTCACTCACGCTGGTCAAGACCTGCTCGTGCAGTCAGTGTTGGCATTTGCAGCTCGCCATAGGAGTATAAAAGACCCAGCATGGGCGCAATCAGCGATGAGGATGAAAGGCAGAGCTCTCACGGGACTTCTCCAAAAGATCCGATCTCCAGATGTCACAGCAGACGTCATACTCGATCCACAAGTCCCTGCGACGATGATGTTTCTCTGCCTTTACGAAATTCTAGACAATGGGGATTATCGCTGGGTGTTTCATCTTCGGGCGAGTCAGGACTTTATGAGGAAACGACAACAGCTTGCGCTTCCATCTAGTCAAAACACTGGTTTTGGAAGCCTTGCTGCGTTTGCGGAGCGCTATTTCGCTTTTCAGGACGTTATTAGCAGAACGGCCTGTGGAAATTCTCCAATCTTTGGGTTGGAGTATTGGCAAAGGCCGGATCATACGGAGGATATCGATGCGTGGATGGGATGTAGTCCGGCGATGGCTTCTGTTATCTTCAAGATCACTGAGCTTGCTCGGACAAGGAACAGAGATAATATGTCCCAGAAGGAGTACGACCTTCAGGTTGAAGAGCTCGACAGGGAGTTGACGCTGGTCAGTTCCAACGTTACCGTCGTTGAGACCATGGACGATAACGTCCGACGGAGCGTTGATCTGAAAAAGACTTCAGTCCAGCTCTACTTCCACTGCCTTCTCAGAGACGCAGACCCTTCCACGCCACAAGTCACACGCCTCGTTACCAAAGTCTTACAATCTATTCACAGCCTCATCCAACAAGGCAGCGCAGCAGGACTATTGTTTCCCTTATTTGTCGCAGCGGTGGAACTAGATCCGCTACATGACGATACCATATTCGAACACGAAGGGTTAGGGACATATTTGTCTGGAAGACAAATGGTGCTGGAAATCCTTGATGCAATGGTTGGCTCGTCGTTGGCCAACATTGAACGAACAAAGGCGGTTATTCTGAAAGTTTGGAGGATGAGAGATTTACACACGCAGAGGGAGTCTCCTCTGGTAGGGCTGGGAGATGCTAACGATTGGAATTATTTCGTGAGTCCTTATACTCAGAATTTGAACTTGGCATGAAATGGGATTGGTTAAAAATTTATATATAGTATGGCGCATGCTACCATGGCGATTATTATAGCCTGAAAAGATTAATGAATAATGATTTGACTATAATACTTGGTTACCTCTATCTCAGAAGAAAGCCAGGGAATACAGTATCAGTAGGATCGATGAAGAAACTCATTCGCCCTACCAAATTAGCTGTTCCTCTGACACGAGGTATACAAGCCGGAAACTGAACAGGACTCTCCTCTTCCGAAACAATATCCGCCTCAAACAACGTATCGATGATAGATCGATGCAAAAGCTTACCCTTCCCAGCTCCCAGTCTTCCTTCAGCTAGGAGAACTGCGACTCTTGAAGCTGTCCCTGAGCCACAGGGCGAACGATCAATCTGGCCATCTGCGAAGATAGTAACATTCCTTTGTCGGATCTCTACGGAACCACCAGAGCTTTCTTCGTTGTAGAAGATGACGCCATACAAGTCATATGTCCCATAGTGAGCTCTTGTACCAAGTGCCGATTTGATCTCTCTTCCAATGTTGATGAACTCATTGTGCTGACTCGGCGACACAACAAGATCCAATTGAGTAGCATCCACATGAGCGTAGACAGCGCCTCCAAAAGCCAAATTGACCGTGACATCGAAATTCCTTGAGGGAATCTTGACGGGCAGATCTTTGATGATCTGATAGCTCTTGACGTTGATGAAATCGCCATGAACAGGTCTTCCCTGCTCAACAGTAATTTTCGCCGTTACTCGACCGGACGGAACATCAATAACCACATCAACACTTCCACTTTCCGGTACTTTGACTAATTTGTGAGCAACAGCCCAGTATCCGATAGCTATAGTGCCATGACCGCACGCAGTTGAGAAGCCATCCTTGTGCCAGAAAAGGACGCCAAAATGAGCGCCGGCGTCATCGGGAGGGGTAATAAAACCGCCGTACATGTCTGCATGACCACGCGGTTCATGGCAGAGGGATTGGCGGAGCTGATCAAGAGGATGTTTGGGAGTGTTTATAATGCTGAGGCGGCGGTCCTTGACCGTTGCAGCAGTTGGGAGATGGTCTTTCGGGAGGGTTTGAACGATGCGGAATGGTTCGCCGGCTGTATAGTGTTAATCAGTATCACCAAGGTTGAAGCAGGTGAGTTTACCTGTATGCCAGTCTTCTGTATCGATCCAGAAAGACATTTTGATTGATATATAACACTATATGAGATTATGTGGTTCCTATAAATTCATTGAGTTTTGCGCTCGTTTTATGCCACGAACAGGCCGCTATGATCGGTGCATCCGGTCGGAAGTCGACGCCGATGCGGGACCCCTCCGCTCCGACTCCGGGCCGGTCAATCAAGTCCACGTATTGCACCTCCCGACCGTGCTATATACCTTTGCTACAAAAATATACAGTGTCGCCTAGAGCTTAAATTCTCAATTGAAAGACGCATTTATCCTCCGGCAGTTCAATCATGATAGTCGCGTGTAACCTGCTACATTGCGACACAGCAGGGCAAACCGCAGAGTGACAGATCGATCTGTGCGACGCGCGTTTTGTTGTATTAAAAAGTGTCAGATCATGAGCGAATTACAAGTGCATTTTTTACATGCTGATCTGTTTACGATACTTGAATCATCTGCTATTGTGGCGCAAGGTATGCTTTGTTTCTCAATAAGGTTGGTGGCAGAGACAAAGAAAGCTCCCTCGACACATTGGCCCCTTGAGACTTGCAAGGGCGTAGGACAACCTGACCTGGTCCAGTAAACAAAACAAACAAACCTCTCGCTTGTGAATTATATTGAATTGGCTTTGACGATTGGTGCACTTCTTTCCTTTCTGCCTTGACCATCTGTGGAGAAATAAATGTTGGTATTGAATCGAGAGAGGTCGCTCTCCCAAATGGATATACCAAGGGTCGTCTCTTTAGAGTTATTAACAACGATAAAACCTACCTGGAAATAGGCTTCCTTGATCTTGGAAAATAACGGCTAAGGACAACGGTAAAAGCTTGTTCTGAAACGGAATGCAGGGCAGAATAAGGGATGGCTTGCAGCTGAGCTCTAATCTTTCTCCCTTGCATCGTTTCGCTATTAGAGAGTCAGCCTATCCTTGCCAGTTGTCCAGTCCTTTGTACAGTTAATGTCATTCGATAGCCAGTCTTTTGCGTTTTTGCTGTTGGTTAACGTTATTGTCGCCAGGAACAGGCTAATGTGGTAGAATGTTTGCTTTCCTCGTACAGTGTTCAATAGCTGTCAATAGGTGGGTTAGTAGCGATGCGGAGCAGTATCACGTTAAGCTTCATGTCAGGTGCGACTCAACTGCAGCGTTCCTTCCGTCGCGGTCGCCTTTTCGACTTGTGGAAGGTGACCCAGGTATAACATAATAATTGAGTGTTTTCTTTAATCCTTCCTTCCTTCCTACTCCGTAATTTGACGGGTGTTTTTCTCTCCCTTCAATTGACTGAAACAATTTACGCTTCTTTCTTTCCTTTCTTCAAGCCTCAGTGACTTATACTGAGCTCCTCATTCGACAACCTACATCCGAAACATATTATGCGTCTCTTTAATTCGCCCCCGACTGTATTTGAGGCATGCTGAGGGTTGTAGCCTGTAGCCCATTCCAAACACCCTTTCTTCATACCGATATGCCCCAGCGGTCTCAGTCATTTAGGCAAGGGACGCGACCCTCCTTACGCCACTTGATTCACCCTTCGCAATCCGCAATTAATCCTTCGAGAACGCTTTGCGCCCTTTATTTTCTGACTTCTTTGCTCATTCAAAAGTCTCGCCGGCTTCCCGTCTTGGCTGCGAATTACGTCCGCCACCGAAGCATCATCAAACGCTTGATCATGTCGGAACCATCCACTATGGCCCTCGTCGGTCGACTATTACCTGTTACCTTTTGCGTTTTACTGTTTTTTGCGATCACGGCTCATCAATTCTATCCTTCCGACGATCCGTACCGATGCAAAGCTCTTCTAGGAGACAGCGGGCGAAATGGGAGCTGGATTCATGCACCAGATATCACGGGTGCGAGGAAACCTTTCACCAATTGGCAGCCTGATGGATGTATGCTACACCACTACAAGGCGGAGGAAATTAAAGAATGCATGGGTGATCGCCATGCCGTCTTCTCGGGAGACTCTACAACAAGGCAGATTTTCTGGGGCATGGGGCGACTTGTACGTTTGTCCTCTGTCGTTGTGCTTGATATGGTTCTGCTACTAACCGAATACTCTAGCTAGATCGCAAGAAAGCGATAAAAGGAAGAGAGGAATTTGATCCTCACAGGAGTTATAACATCTCGTTGGGTGGTGTTCGAATGCTCCACATCTGGAATCCCTACTTCGACACTGCTAAGCACCAAACGATCTCTTTGAAGAAACAGCTCAAACTCATGGCTGTGAACAAGCATGACCCTTCTAGTGAGCAAGGGGAGTTGGACCAGCCCGGACTCATCATGCTCGGTGCTGGAGCTTGGTATGCCGGTAACTACTTTGCGAATGAATCCGAGGTGCGCTTCGAAACGGCTCTGGACAACATCACCGAGATCCTGCAACTTGGCGACTTGCCCACATTCGGTACAGCACCCATGGATCCCGAAGAGGGAATTGGTAACGAAGTTTTCATCGCTCCTGTTGCGCCTCCATACTACTCCCAGCTTCCGCCTGACCGAACAGGCCCCAAGGGTGTTCACGAGGGAGAGGTTGAAGCAATTGATGAATACATCTATTCGCAAGAACATAAACACAACCTTCGTCTTCTCCGCGCTTTTCCTCAGCTTTCCATCAATCAGCCCGAGGCTATCGTTGACAAGACCCAAACTGGTTTCCACGTCATTAACTCAATCGCTGAGATCAAAGCCAACATCTTACTCAATCTTCGATGCAACGCGAAAATGGATCGCAAGTCTGGTTATCCGTACACTCGAACCTGTTGTACTGACTATGGTGGCCGGACATGGACGCAGTTCTTCATTCTTGCTGCACTAGCCCTCTACGCCATTGCTTGTGTCTGCTTCGAAGGTTTCAGCTTTGTATCATCGGTGGAGGTCAAAGGTATCAATATGAAGGTTGGCATCTTTGCGATCGCCCTCATTTACTGCTATGCTGCCGATCGCACACATCTATTTTCTAAGGGCATGAAGGAATTCATCCCAAAGGAATTTTACCTTCTCATTGCAATCTGCTCGATTATTGGTGCGCTCACCATTCGCAAGGTCAAGTTCCGTGCGTCTCGTCTGCTTACTGTCGCGATCGAAAATGCGGACGATTCCCCTGCGCCCGCGCCGCCTATGGTGCAAGACGCAGGTGTCCTAGCCAGAGATCAAACTGAAGAGTGGAAGGGATGGATGCAAGCCGCTATTCTCGTCTATCATTGGACTGGTGCTTCTAGCAATCTTCCCATTTATATCTTCATTCGGTTGCTCGTTGCTTCGTACCTGTTCCAGACTGGATATGGTCATACCATCTACTTCCTCTCTAAGAGGGACTTTTCTTTCCGCCGCATCGCAAGCGTGCTACTCCGTCTAAACATTCTTAGCTGCGCGCTCCCCTACGTAATGGGAACTGATTACATGTTCTACTACTTTGCGCCACTCGTCAGCTTCTGGTTTCTTGTCGTCTATGCCACCATGGCTATCTGCTCCAGCTTCAATGACAGCCTCAAGGTCCTGTGTAGCAAGATTCTGGCATCTTTCGTCTTTGTCACGCTCGTGCTCAACGTTACCCCTCTCATGGAATGGATCTTTGCCATTCTCGATGTTGTCTTCCGCATTAAGTGGGATCTCGCCGAATGGCAGTTCAGAGTTGTCCTCGATGGCTCCATTGTGTTTGTCGGTATGCTGGCTGGTGTTGTGCACCAACTAGTTGAGCGTAATGCATGTTGGTACACCAACTATAAGTTCGCCATTATCCCATCTATCCTGGGTCTGATTGGCTTCACATACATCTGCAGCTCCATCGAAGACAAGGCTGTCTACGTTCTGCTGCATCCTGTTATTTCCATCATTCCTGTCCTTAGCTTTATTGGCCTTCGAAACGCCACGAACCCCATACGGAATCGCTACTCTACAGCCGCAGCATGGCTTGGCAAGTGCTCCCTCGAGACTTTCATCCTTCAATTCCACATCTTCCTGGCTGGTGACACAAGGGGTGTTCTCCTCTTAGACATATTCAAGGGTGACGGCAGTTTGCTTAATGACCGCTGGCGAGACCTGGCTGTCATCGTGCCTGTTTTCATTTGGATCAGCCACCTGGTTGCTCAAGCATCGGGCGAAATTGTGAAGCTAATTATGGGCGAGTCTCCACGAAAGCCACGTCGTCTAAGTGCGGAAGATGAGGATGATGATGAGAATCAACTTAAGATTGTTGAGCCTGTGTGGGAGAGAATGCCAATGCTTAACAATGTGCACTTGGACCGTGCCAAGGACTTTTGCATGTCTGTTACCACTGGACTTCACTTGCGTGTTGGCGCTATTATGGGAGTCATGTGGCTACTCAACTGGGTAAGTTTATTTCGAGTCCTTAGCATTACTTTTCTAACATATATTAGCTATATTAAAATGGCGTGCACTTTATTAGGTTTCGGGTAGGGCATCTGGCTCGTTCGTTTAGTCGAGTAGATGGTGACTCTTGTATAGTCGGACAGGAGCTCATGAATAGGTTGCGGGTCAGGTACTGTCTTGTATTGTAGTTTTGAACATAGATATCAAGGAGGTTTGGTTGTTATCATCTTCTGACCGGCGCTTGAGCCACAACATCAGAAAAGAGCTGTATAGGGATAGGCTGCTCATAACAAAACAAAAACAGAAAGCAAAATACTCAAACAACTATATCTATTTATTAACTTCCAAACTCATATGTAATGATTCGCACACAAACCGCCAATATTAGTCCTCTAAAATAGTCTCTTCCTTCCTCAGCCCAGCCCACTGCCAACAAGCCATCCATAAAACTTCCCTCTTCTCAGTATCCTCACAGATCGGATCCTCCTTCTCCCGTCTCGATCCCATAAAATAACCTCTTTCACCTTCGTATTTCTCCCCTACAGCTAGCTCGGCCAGTTCACGTCCACTCTGAGCGGCAGATCGTACCTCATCAGTGAAATACTTCAGGATGGGAAGCAACAGAGTGACTAAGCCAAAAGCAAAGCGTATGAACGGTGTCTGGATTTTGTGCGCCCTCGAATCGACCATACCGCCTGGATCCATCGCTACGGCCGTAATACCTGACAATTTGGGATTCTAAGTTTCTATGTTAGCACTCTGTCTAGGATTTGGTCTGGGATAGGAATGTACCTTTGCGAGCTTCGTGTTTAGATCATGCATAAACATGATATTTGCCAACTTGCTCACTCCATACCTATGGAATCCATAATGGTATTCCTTCCCGGGTATATCCGGCTTGGGCTTCACAAGCAGCTCCATGTCGTCGGGGATACTAGTCCTGATATTGAACAGTGGGTGTGGTCGATCCGTATAATGCGCGTTTGAACCAAGCATGACGATTCTCCCATCCTGGCTCATACAGCCAAGTAATTTGAGAACTAGAAGATAGTGGCTTAGATGATTAACATGAAAGGTCTGCTCGTAGCCATCTCCAGTGTAGACTTGTTCTTTCAACGACATTGTGAACGCGTTGCACGCGATGGCTTTTATAGGTGGTATTTCCCCATCTTTTACACGCTTGGCTGTCTTTTCGGCGAATTCTCGCACTTTGGATAGGGAGGATAAGTCAAGAGACTCAATAGATGCGTTGGAGGGGTTTGGCGATGTGGAGATTATGTGTGAGAGATGCGCGGTGTTGGTATCGTCGAGGGAGGCATTGCGGACTGTGGCGAGGAGGGTCAGGTTTGGGTAGTGTTTTAGTATGTGAGAGATGAAAGGTACAGCGCAGGAGCCGTTTGCGCCTGTTATTAGAACTGTTCCTGTTTCTGGGTATGGCATGGTGGTTGTCGTAGGTATGGGGTTTATGGTTTGGATGAAAGGAATTATACACCAGAAGGGACTGGATACTCTTGATTGGAGTCATTACCTTCTATAGTATTTATATATGGTTTAATCTGAGAATAAATGTCACTTACAAAGGTGGTTCAGGAGCTGATCTCGCGGAGCGGAGTCCAACGGAGTGGGTCCGGAGTTCCGAGGAACTCCTGGGAACTCCTATAAGCTCTTGTACGTAGTCTAGTCAGACTCCAGCAATCCTGGTCTCGGGTTGCATAAAACATCAATTCGGAAGGTTATTAAATTAGGATCCTCGCAGAGTTCACTCTTACGGCTTTTAATACGATAGCTCCAGGGAGGATTATATGCAACTTGTGAAATAGCGTCGAGTCGGCACAATGCGGACCCTGGTCAGTTCATTAGGTAGGCATTGTGTAACCTTAACAATAAGTTTATCACCCTCTAACATGCCCAGACTTTACTGTTTCTTAAAGTGCTAAATATCATGTCTGACCTTTTCCGAGCCCATTGCCACTGTAGTCAACTCATGATAGATTCCACTTTTGATTTGTCATCCTCTCCACTACCTAGGCGGGCCGCGCAGTTCATTACCCGATCGCCAAGTCAGTCTCTAAAGTTCTTTACATCAAAGCATCATCACTCACTCGGATATACTGTCATATGAAAAGCAGGAGCTCAGCACATAAAGAGTAACTCAGGACACGAGAAAGATCTTCAAAATGATGGAAAGACGGAACTACAGCGAGTCTCAGCTAGACAGTTACTACAACCGCATCAACTTCCCAGAGTCGGATCGCAAGTACACCGTTACCGATATCTCATCCGAGGCTCAGCTCGACTTCCTCTTCACCCTCTCGAAGCGACAACTCCTCGCCGTCCCCTTTGAGAACCTCACACTTCATTACTCATGGCATAAAGTTATCGATGTCAACGCAGACCATCTCTTTACCAAGATCGTTACTGAAAAACGGGGAGGTTACTGCATGGAGAACAACTCTTTCTTCCACTCGGTCCTTGTATCCCTTGGCTACGATGTGTACATGGTTGCTGCTAGGGTGTTTAGCCCTGACGTGAAGAAATACGGCGGTATAACGCATTGTCTCAACGTTGTAACCATCGCGGGAAAATCTTATGCCGTTGATGTTGGATTCGGAGCACGCACGCCGACTATTCCTCTGGAACTTTTAGACGACAAAGTCTTCCAGAGATCGGACGCGGGAGAAATGAGACTGCGACATGATACTATTCCTCAGTATCTCAGCAAGCAAAAAGTCTGGATCTACGAGTTCCGATCATCACAAGATGGTGAATGGGTTCCACAGTGGTGTTTTATAGACCACGAAGTCCTCCCTGATGATATTCGCGTCATGAACATGGCCCCCTCCAAGAGCCCTTCAAGTTTCTTTACTTTCAAAGTTTTTGCCGTGCAGTTTACTTCTGAGAAGGAGGATTGCTCGGAGATGGAGACGAGAGATTTGAACAATGTTGGTGGTGATATTGACGGTAGTGTATTTATCGATGGGAATGTCATGAAGTATAGGAAGGCGGGTGTCGTCAAGATAGAAAAGACTTTTGAGAATGAGGATGAGCGGTTGGAGGCTTTGAGGAAGTACTTTGGTGTCGAGTTGACGGAAGAGAATTCGAGGGCTATCATGGGAACTGCGGGTGCTATTGCATGATCGGTTGACGTGAGATTCACGCATGCTAGTATCGGTACAAAAGTTTAGAAACCACTGAGATTTAAATTCAAGGCCTTTCCAGGGCCCACAATGCTAAGAATAACAAAAGCCGCCATTAGGAAAAGCCTACTGAAATTCCATATCATCCAAGACAGCCCAAGCAGTCGAGGGACTCATCATAAAATCAACAGCCTCACAAGGCCCTGCTTTATCCATCCTCTTACGTTCCACTTGTTCGATAGCCTTCTCATTCAACTCATGGGCCATAGCCAACATAGTACAGTACGGCTCTTTGGGAAAATGTTTACTCATCCAGTCAAAGACCGTAAAGCAATTTTCCAAGAGTTGACGGTCATCCGTGATGAAGGCGTGGTCTGGGTGTTCGATTAGATTCACGATGAGGAGAATTAGGCATGAGAAAGAGCTGCAGGTGTGAAGCCTGTTGGATTCATATTAGCATGTTTCTGAATGAGAGCTTGAGAGACGTACCAGTGGGTATACTCATTCGGTCTTTTCTTCATCAGCAACTGGATACAAACCCGTGCGTATCTAACACATTCATCCCACCCCGAAGGCAAAGGGGGAATATCCCCTCTTCTGACTACGCCATCACCCTCATCACTCAGATCGACAACGGCCGGAGATAAGTACAATCTCACCCTATTAACCCACGCATCTTCAAAAGTGAATATCGAACGAATCTTGATCCGACACTCAGCATGGTGAAACCAAAGATTCATCATCAAGTCCGTCGCCGCAGCAGAAAGCCGCTGCCGAATACCTTCGGCGGTATGCAACTCAGCCGGTATCTCTCGGACCCAATCGGCCAGCATCTCTTCTATACGTATTATCATACTGTTCTTTTGTTCTTGTGTGAGGCTTTGGCATTTCTGGCTGTAGAGTAGATCGTAGGCTTTGCCTTGGATGTAGGCGAATTGTGCTTTTGCACGCAGGTAGTTGAAGCGGATGCTGTCTGTTGAAGAGGTGATGATGCCAAGGTTGTTCTCCGGGTTGGGGTCTGGGAGATCCATGTCTGTATCGCTGTCGAGTTGGGAGTATGGACTTTGAGATCGTTGGGATATTTCCTATGAATGTTCAGGGAGATTCGGTACGATCTCCTGGATGTTGACGTACCCTGTCATAGATATACGATAGCCAGAACAGGCATGTTCTATGCGCTTTCTCAGCGCTGGTCAGTCCTTCTAATGCCTGTTTTGAATTCAGTTTCAAACTCTGAGCCAATCTCACAACACTGCCGGTCAGAACAATAGCGAGTTGAAAGTCCGACGATCCAAGAAACAATATAACCATGCCAAGGAGTGCCTGCAGCCCCGTAAGATCGTTCCCTTGGACCATCAACTCGGACATAACAGACCGCACATTCTGAAGGCATCGAGTAAGCTCTGCATCATCCGAACCTCTACCTTCAAGAACGCGATAACTAATGGCCAGAACAACATTTATAGCAGCCCAGGAGATGATAGATCGCTTGGTTGTCTGGGCAAAGAAGTCAAGAAGCATGCGCATAAAAACAGTTTCATCGAATAGTGGGACGATTATGTTGTAGTTCCGGAAGTAGCTGTCCACAACTGGGAGAATTTCTGATAGAGGTGCAAGTTCCAGCTGATTTGATGCCGAGGCGTTCACCAGAGGTGAGACAGGTGCTGTGGTGGACGCAGAAAGGCGACTTGTCACATCGTGAGGCGTCTGAGCAGGTGACATGGCCCAGTTGCTCCACGGCCCGGAGGACGTGACATTATTTACAGGAATGCTTATATCTTGTGGAGGTTGCGCCCGCCCCGCGAGGACAGTGAGTAAAGACTCAATAGTTGCTAGACGATCTTCTAAAGAAGCAATACGGTCAGGTCTTGACAGTTAGCACAACAAATAACACCAACAGAAATGGATATTCTCACTGAGACCCCGTTTGAAGAGGCGTCGCTTTCCGGTTACTCCTCACAGTCGTCCTGCAAGTAACCGCATAGAGGGTACAATTAGAACATGTCGGTTTGCGTCCATCACATTTCGCTTTCTTAGCGACGCAGTAATCGCACGCTGTTAGACATCAGTAAATTAGCACTTTGTCTCAGTAGATTGCTGCACATTGTTGTACTCACCTTTACGTCTGCTTGAAACTGCCTCCATAGCGAACAAGTCAACTGATGGGTCAGGCCATGATTGACGATGGGCTGCAGTAGTGGGGGGCGATCAGAGTGCTAAGTTTAATCATTTCAGATAGCGGTGTTGGCGGAAAACCCGCTGAAACTCGGCTGCGTTTTGAAGGATTTAGGGTAAGCATGCGCCTCTTGATCCGTCGGCTATTGATAGCTGCATCCCTGAATATCATTTCTTATCGCGTCAATTGAGAGTGAGTGTCTATGATGATGCCGAGTTAGATAATTTTGTATACGATACAAGATGATTGGTCTTGCTAGTTCATAATCCTCAGCAATGCGATAAGCATGAGTCTTTGGCTGCATGTCAATTCAACACTTTCAGTTGATGTCCTGTCACGGCAAGCACTGGGGACGATCAGCGCTTGGCATTCCTTCTTGCGGAACAATGTCCAACCGCCCCGAGTCTGGCCTGGAGCGGTGGCCACAATACGGGGTGGTGATGCCTTCGCCCACCGCGTGTCTCACAAATCCACATTCGCCTTCACATCAAATCCAGTCGAATCAATTCAAGAACAACAAACTCCATTTTTATTTGCTTCCCAGTTGCGAAAGATACCTTCAGGTCGATCGCGCGCGTCTATCGCGTATGTCTAGTCTATCGTTTATGTGTCTATCACATCTTCGAGTCGCGAATGTATAATCTATCATCTCATAACATAACATGGGTAGCCTCGATCGATCCTTGACCGGAGATCTACTCCTTGGCCCAGCGCATAGCACCGGGAACGGCGGGATCGTGCTCGACATACTTGAGGCTGCCGAAGATGGTCCAAAGCTGGCCCAGGAAGCTGCGGTCGTCGTGGCAGTAGTGGTCGCCGATGACGGGCTTGATGGCCTCGGTAGCCTCGTCAGCCTTGTAGAAAGGAATCTTACTGCGATGGAATTAGACATGGATTGATCAATTAGGATCCTTTGAGTTGACTTACGGGAACAGGTGGTGAATGACGTGCTTCTCAATGATGCCGTGGAAGAGGTGCTTGCCAATGAAGCCGAACTCGCGGTCAACAGTGGCGAGAGCACCCTTGACGTATGTCCAGCCCTCGGCGGTGTAGTGGGGGAGCTCGGTGTGGTGGTGGTGGAGGTAGGTGATGGCGACTAATGTTACGTTAGTGACAATCCAGCGATTCGAAACCCTTTCAAAAACTTACCGAGCCAGTGGTGAACCCAGAGGTAGGGAACGAGGTAGAGGTAGAGAACAGTGGAAACGCCGACCTGCTTGGAAGCAAAGTACAGAGCGGTACCCATAAGAGCAAGGCCGATGTCGGAGATGAGGATGAAGATGGCCTCGTTGGGACGGAAGACAGCGCTGGTGGGTTCAAAGTGGCTGACTCGGAACCAGCTGGCCAGACCGCTCTTGGGCTCCCACTGCTTGCTACCCTTACCAGAGCTGGCGTTGAAGAAGAGGTACACCTGCCATCCGAAGAGCTGGTGGAAGATGAGCTTGACGGCCTGAGCAATTGGGGTGTCCTCGATGAGCTCAGCGACGTCCATGCCAGCAATGCGGAAGGACATGGAAGGCTTGGGAGAAGTGCGGGGCACAAAGGCCATGTCGAGGTCCATGTGGCCAGTGAAACGGTGATGGCGGTGGTGAGAGTACTTCCAGCTGAAGTAGGGGACCATGAGGAACGAGTGGAGGAACCAGCCGGTCACGTTGTTGAGCTTGCCGTGGAGGGAGAAGGCGCCGTGACCGCACTCGTGACCGAGAATCCAGATTCCGGTGCAGAAAAGGCCCTGGACGAAGCCGTAGACCATCCAAGCGGCGACGCGGAGGTACTGGTCCTCAATGCCGGGGATGTAGGTGAGGGCGGCCCAGACGAGGGCGCTGACCATGGTGAAGTCGCGGACGACATAGTAGTATGAGGTGATGAGCGAGGGCTGGAAGCAGTGGGCGGGGATGGCATCCTTGATGGTCTTGATGTCGGGGAATTGAGGCTGAGAAGTAGCCTCGAGAGTGACCTGAGAAGACACAATGTTAGAAGAAGCTTCAAAAATGAAAGCTTGACCGACTTGGCTTACCTTGGGAAGGTCCTTCTCGACCACAACAGTGGTGGCAGTTCGCTGTCTGGTCGCCATTGTGCCTAGCGATTGAGGGGGAGAGAATGCAGAGTATACGACGAAACTCAGCAGAGGGGGTGATTAAGGTTAAAAGAAGAAGAGAGGAAGAAGACGAGGAAGGAAGAAAAATCTCAGAACCCTTTTGCGCTCCCCAACAAAGCTCTAAATATTTCGCTACGGGGGGACCTACTCTCTCCATACAAATCCCATCTCTAGTCCCCGTCTCAGGATTGAACTCCCGCCCCTCGACCTTGACCTAATCCAGCGATAGCTTTCTTTCAAGCACGAAAAAAAAAGAGCGGATACACAGTGACAAGCAACTTTTTTCTTTCTTTCTCGAAGCCGAGAAAGGGACCCTACCACAAGGGTTTAGGAGAAGAGGGAATAGGGGTCCAGACTCCATCCGCTATCCCTGACAGGCCAATGGGAAGGGGGTCAATGGCCCACGATGTGTGGGAGATCATGGAGACTTGAGAGATAGAGGAGACGTGTTGTTCTAACTAACCCATGGTGGTGGAGCCTTGAAACTCTCCAGTGTTGAAAGCTTGTGAGGGAAAGGCTTTAGCCTTGGCTTGACTTAGGTTAGGAGAGGAGGCAAATGATATTAACCGAGGGTACGTAGCAAGGGGACCTGGTACGTTTGGTTTTTTTTGTTGAGGGAACGCTGTTTTGCGGTGAGATGTCTGAAGCGGGCAGGCAGTGTCGCCTCTTCTTTTTGGTCTATCTTTATCTTGTCTCGGCATTCTGTGAGGGTTGATAGAGAAAGTCGCCTCTTTGGGTCCTTTTTTTTTTCTCCTTCTCCTTTTAATCTGTACGCGTCCCATCTAGTTTTGTTCCGATTAATGAAGATCTGCCAAATCTCAGATTTGAGTGTTTAGGTGTGGTAGCACTGACATTTGACAAAAATGTGTGCCTGAAGAGTGGATCTGCAAGTCACAGATAAGGGTCTGCGCGTGGCTTAAGGTCACGTTTATTTTAGAGCCGCCTACAAGAGCCTCCCTCTAAGAAAGTTAACATTATTTTTTAGGGGAGGGGCTGGGGAACAACTGTTATTCCGTGCTAGTTTTCTCGAAATTTTCTGAATTTTCGCTTTTCTCAACGAGTCGTGAAAAGAAGAAGAAAGCGGAGCAGAGCGGACTAAGGGAGATACGCCAAGCCTTGTCTTTTGTAGAGCTAGAAGTCTAGAGTCAGCCGGGACCATGCTCTGGTATCCGCGAAATGTCCCGAAACTGGAGACAAAAAACAAAAGATAGCTTATCTTTTTTGAAAGGGAGACCAGGCCAGGCCGGGGGGGAAACACAAGCTTTGTGTTGAATGTCACAGATTGCGATACAAGCTTGTTTTATTTATTATGCGACGTCGTTTCATATCGTAACATTAAAGATAAAGATCAAGATCAAGATCAATTGAGCAATTTGACAAGAGACATACGTACATGAGTCTTACTATTTTTTTTTTTCGGGCAAAAAATGAGACCGCATGTTTTGCTGCGCCCCTCTAGTCAAAAGGTATAGCGCCTGATCTTGAGTCAAGTCAAGGTTTCACTCACATTCACATGCATTTTTTTCTGCTTTGTCTTCAATGAACCTGATTCATCACTGACACATGGCAATATTGTACATGCATGCTGTATATTACTGTGCATTATAATACCCTTCCAATCGGTCTACTGACCGACTCAATGCGTACGATACAGAGTAATTCATTCTATTAATTCTTTTGCCCATATTTCCAAGGCGCCCTTCTCTAATTATCTATGTATTTGATAATGCGTGCACTATATACAATACAATACAATCTCCGTAAATGAAACAAACTTTAACACAAAAAGTTGATCAGTGAAATAAATTACCCATGTCTTTGCTTCTCCGTATTTGACGCCGGCCGTGTGTGTGTGTGTGTTGATTGAAGCTCTCTCCTCCCATTATACGTATGCTCTCACATTTATCGTTATGATTCGTTATTATACCCTTCTCTCTCCCTCATTCTTCTAAAAGATGAACGATGCGACAAACACGAGACAAGTGTAAATAGTGGTGGTCGTGTATTCCGCCTCGAACCAAGCCGCCTGACCGCCAAACGCAATCTTCTTGCTGTGTGGCGTAGGGTGCGCCACCTGCGTCTTGGGGTCGCGGTTCAGCAGATCCTCTCGGTCGGGCATCGCCGGAGGGTCAATCGCGTACGAGATGGGCGTCCAGAGAGAACTGCAGATGAAGAGGAACGTCAGGGGAGGCCAGAAGGCGTGCGTGAGAAGGGCGGTGAGCGTGTCGCGGATCGTGTCGGTTGTCACGACCGACCGAAATGATGTGAGGACCACGGCGACAAGCGTCAAGTACACAAAGAAGAGATGGAACAGAGCCATGTAGTTGACGAGAATGCCCCAGAGACGACGGAACATGTTCTTGCGCAGCTTGGCGTCGCGCTCGTTGAGGGCTGAACCTAAAGATCCTGTCGGCTTGAAGGCTTGTGTTTGACCACCCAGCCACGTCGGGAGGACGAACGAGCGGATGATGCACAGCGCGATATAAGGCGACATCCAGAGCTGGTAACGCGAACCTCGCTGTCCGGTGTGGTAACCTGCGGGGATGAAAAGAGCAAACTCGCACAGTCGGTTCGAGATGACCGACGCAAAACAGGCGCGGATCAACCATCGGAGCTGCTCATCAGTCGCGTACGCGACAAGAGGCTTCTGCATGATCAGGATAATCGGAATGGCAAACATCGAAATGGTGAGGAGAACAGTATACAGACTCAAAGAGGCGTACAAGAAACCCGAAAATCGCTGGGCGGTCGTCATTTGACGGACCTTGTCACCCCAGAGACAAAAGTTGAGCTTGAAAGAGGTATCGACCGTTCCGATAGCCCATCGCGTACGCTGCTTCAAGTGACCGCCGTAGTCCTCGGGGACGGTACCAAACTGCAAAGGCTCGTGGATGAAAGCTGTCTTCCAGCCCTTGCCGAGCATGAGCGTTGAGGTCGCGACATCTTCAGCGAGAGATCCGAGGGGAAAGTTGCCAATCTGGTCGAGAGCTTCACGGCGGGCGACGTAGCCGGATCCTGTGCACCATGCGACACCGAGAGCATCCTTGATGGGCTCAATGACGTGCACGAAGAAGTCGAGACTTTGGGCGAGAGGGTCCGAAGGGGGAGTGTTGTAGAAAAGTTGAGGGGGACAGGCGAGAGCCATCTTGGGATCGATAAGCATGTGAGGAACAATAGCGCGAAGCCAGTCATGCTCGGGAATCTGTAATTGTGAGTATGTTTTCCTCTTCATGGGACTCAAAAGACTTACCATATCGGCATCCAGGGCAGCCATGAATTGACCAGCTCCTCCAGGCAGCTTGTGCACCTCGTCAAGACCGTAGTTGAGGTTACCAGCTTTGAAATGATGCGGCTGGCCAGGAATCTTGACTCGGGCCATGTAGTACAAGTTGGGATATGTCATGGTCAGCTTGGAGCACATCTGCTCGAGACCAGCAGACTTTCCATCATCCAACACAATAACTCGGAATCTGTCACGAGGATAGTCCAGATCGCACGCCGCACGAACAGTATCCATGACCAAATCATCGTCTTCACCGCAGCAGGTGATGAACGCATCAACAGTGGGAACATCGTTTCCTGTCAATCTCAGCTTGGGTCGCTGCCTCTTCTTCATCGACCACATGGTCCACGTATTATGCATGAGCGAGGGAATCGCCACGGCAATCTCAACGGCGATAAACACCCACGCTCCCTCATACGTCGCATCCGCTGCGTTCTGCGCCCAAATGACACAGGCGATTCTCAGAGCGAGATACGCCATGTAAAATCCCGTGTTCATAAAGGTCAGCAGCGGCACGAGCCGATACACCCATCTCTTCCAGCCCTTCCAGATGTCCACGTCGTCGCGCTTGTGCACGTGCTGGATGGCGCTGGTGTCGACATTGTATTCCTTGGCCGCGAGCGTCGTGCTGCTGCTGCTGACGTTGTTCTGGGGTGAGCCGTTGGGCAGCAAAGCTGCTAGACTCAGGTGGCTCTGGTTCTGTTTTTCGCGGAAAGAAGAAGAATGGTCAGTGACACTGGACGACTTGTTGACGAGGGTGCGGATGCTGGGGGAGTTGGGTAGTACCATGATGCTGGACGGTCTCCAGTCGACGGACGAGTTGCCCGCGTGATAGTGCTGACGGCCTGGTGTTTCCTGACCGCTGAGAAGAGAAGGCGTCGCGGAGCGAGAACCGCCCGGTGTGTCGTTGAAGTACTGACCCGGGCTGTTGACGAGCTGGGGAGGCCATTCGGGCGCTGGGCTATAGTCTTCAAAGTGTGCCTGTGAAGGACGAGAAGGTCCGCCTTGCTCTGTGATGGAGCGACCACCACCTTGCTGCATATCTTCGACGGATGATTGGTATGGCGAGTAAGGTGTGTACAGCTGCTGCTGCTCAGGCGGACCGTATGGCGAGTGCAGGTCTTGGTGGAAGTATTCCTGCTGCTGCTGGTCATGCTGAAACTGCTGTCTTTGCTCATGCTGCTGCTGATGTTGACGCTGGACGTCGATTTCTACCATTTCCCTATACTCCCTATCCTTCTCGTCCCCATAATCACGATTCCCGTGGCCGTTCATCGTTTTTGCTTTCTGGCTCTCAGGTTCAACGACGCATTCGTCGTTTGTGCCGGTCCGGTATATAGTTCAAGCAGGCGTAGAAACTATAAAGTTAATTGAGGAGGGGAGAGAGGATGTTATCGGCGTAACTCCTTTATTGTTTCTCCTTTATACAGTAAGTTTTTTAACGAGTGACTATTCTGCAGCGAGTGAAGAAAGAATATGGGAAGGAGAAGAAGAAGAAAAAAAAAAGAAACAAACAAGAGGTATTCAACAAGAACGAGAGAGAAAGATAGCTAAGACGGGAAGACAAGGGAGAGGAAGAAGAGGGACAGATCGAACCAGGGGTGTGTCATTTGAGTTCCAGTGCAAGACTGGCACGTCCCAATGGATCCCGTCCCAGTCACTGGGAAGTATGTACAGCATTGGTACTAATCCTTCTCATGATGAACTCTTTCAAATTAATGACCAATCAATTAAAGCTATCATTCTTATGTCTAGACAAGACTTCCGATCAAGTCCTCATCAGGTTCTCCTTTCAACTCCACTGTCTACCGTAGTCTGTGTTTATTCTTGGATCACCAAACAAATGTACAGCCACTGATGGGTTCTTCTCTCGCCCCAAACAAACACACGAACCGCACATGCCGAAGCGATAAAAAAGAGAGAGCACGCACTCATGTACATACATAAACTTAGCTTGGTCCCAGGGACCTGACCCAACTCTATCGCCCACCCCCCTCC
>JABCQV010000042.1:0-256976 GCA_013186375.1 Fusarium aywerte
ATTGATAGATTGATAGATTGATTGATGGTTGAGCTTCTGTGGCTGTTATAGCTAGCTAGAGATTGGTAAAGCCGAAACCTAGCGCCTTATCCATTAAGCCACGCAGCCATCTGACTTTTAATATGCTACATATGTGGTATATGTGAATACATTAAGAACTGCTAAGATTATAATAACTGATTTTAAGGTAGGTGCGCCTGTCTATAAGACTGGATCCGAGAAGAACCTAACCCTTAACTGGGTAACTAATTCAGTCAGAAATATCTAGGAGGAAGGTGCATAACCCAAGTGCACTCACTTACCTACCAGGCCCACCCCATTTCCAGACATAGGCCAAGGCAATAGTTATAGAGGGTATACAAGCTGTTCACCAAGTCAGGTTGTAAATTGAAGACCTGTAGCTTGTTAAAAGCTGTTGAGATTGACACTATGTTTACTGGACAATTGATGTCTACATTATGCGCCATACATCACTCTGTTGAGCCCGATTATTATGTCCCCGACCCTATTAAGAAAAGGTAGGTATATACCTCCTATGAGGCAAGTAAAGTTCTGCTCTTGCTTGACGAGGGGATATTCACCGGGTTAGGCGATTAACATAATGGTAATACTCCAAGATGATATAGGAAGTATCTGTAGGTACCTACTAATACACAGCTGTACCACTGAATAGACTAGACTGTTAATCTTCAATAGCCCAGGTTATCCTGGCCGGCTATACCAGCCGCTGGAAATGCCCTCGATTTACTGAAATCCCCTTGTCACTACAGTAGTTACAGTCAATGGTTTATACGGGATTGACAGTGTGAATAGCTTGCAACAGGGGGTTGACATTCTAACCAGCCAGCCCATAATGCCTAGCTAGGCTAGGAGGGGTCTGAAAGACTAGTTAATCTAATAGCTGGTAATAATATCAAGCTCGTGATCGGTCATCAGGCTGATGATGTAGCCAGTGTGTATATTGAAGACCTCAGAGCTTAGCGCAAGCTGTTGTAGTTGACACTATATTGACTGAATGATCGCTGCTATGTCTATATATATCTCTTGCATCACCGTTTTGAGCCTTATTATCATATCCCCTAGGCGCGCCAAGTATATAGAAAGTGGTGGTTAAGCAGCAAGTGGTGGGTGACAGGTGTACAAGTTGCGTAGTACCTACCTCCTACTATCACTACATATATGTAGACTGGGTAGAGCTGAATATGCATTTGCTGCCAGTTCTATTTGAACTAGCCGAGATGTTCTTTTTTCCCTACAGTGCACTTTGTGGGTTCTTTGAGCTAATGCAGCGGCTTGAAAATTTTCTCCTCGCATCCTTTTCCTTTCACCACCACTCCAACACGGAGCTTCATTTGACATCGTGCACTTCTATCGGCCGCGACGAAGGCGCAACAAGAGGCCTGCAAAGGCTTTTCATCATTATATATACAAGTCGATCTTCTATTTCGATTGCGGTAATTTTCATCTCATTTTTCTGGGTGGTCGTGGTGAAATGTGGCTGCTGACTCAACACTCACAGACGGTTTCTAGTGCTCATCAGGAGACCCTTCCAACTCGCTCGGTGGCGACCACCATTCATCAAATCTATGTTGCTGAATGGCTAGAAAGATAAGCGACATGGCCGACAACGATGAGGAGCACTTTGTGCTCAATTATGAGGAAGTCTATAACTACGATGTTGAGGATGAGCATATACAACGTTTGAACCACCTGGACAACCTACCGGCAGACTATGAACTCCTGGTCACCCACCTGAAGTCACTCTAGAAGAGGACTTGGTTCCATCTGCCCAAGAGCATCAGAGAGTCATTCGTCAAAGCCACTCACAAGCTCCATTTCACCGACAGTAACAAGAAGAACGCGAGCAACCATATGCTGTGGAAATGGGCCGTTTCTTCAAATCGATGGGACTTCGACTGGGGAGTGTGGCTTGTTCTCCGAGCCATATATTACGACAGCCTACCGGAAACCACGGAAAAAAATCTTCACAAAAGAAAAGCATTTGCAAATGGACACGCCGCCCATCTTATCGCTCAGCGATATATGGGTATCGACGTTATGCATGCTATTCGCCCTGACACCTTCCCACCTCGTCCCCGACAATGGGGTGACGTCTCGCCTGTCGAGGAGTCCAATACTACTGGTGACTCTCATAAGTCATTGGGCCAAGGTGACGGGCCAGTAGGCACCACCCCTGCCTTGCCTAATCCTTCTGGCGTCGTTCAACCTGCTGCCGAACAGCGTAGTTTCACGCCGATCAACAAGCCACGCCAATCATCCGAAGCAGCTATCCAGCAGCCACCAGCTGGTAAGAAGACCACTTTTACCTCCTTTGCTTCCCAGAGTGATGGTAGTGGCCTTCCCAACCCTTTCACTCGCTCTAGAGGGTCGACGGGTGATGAATGGCGCCCAGGGAGAGCTCACTCGTCTCGCATCAACAGCCCGGAGACATCTCCGTCACCTATTCGTCAGGCCCACCCCATATATGGCCCCATCGCATCACCTTGGGTTAACCCTAGGCCCGTCCCAGCTCCTCCTGCTACCTTCGATGATTACAAGTCGTTGAAGAAAGCTGTACCTAGCAGTCCTCGCAACCAGCACGGTGGTGGTAAGCCGCCTTACCCGTTCACTACTACTGTCCCCAAACCTAGCCAGCCCTATCACAATGATCTATCTTCCCAATCACCTTCACTTACTGGTAATTCCACTGGAGGTGATGGTCGAAATGTTACAGTACTTGCCCAGGGCCATAACGGCAGTGACAGTTCAACAAAGCAAGTAAGCCCCTCCCATGGGTATCTATCTCTGCGTAACGAACTTCGACAGGACACATCTTGGCTGTCGAAGCTATCTCCATATGCACAACCCACTAATAAGCAGAAAATGGATTCTCAGACTGCTCCTGTCACTGAAACTGAAACTGAAGTGAACATTGACGGGAAAACTGCTGTCAACGAAACTCTGCTTAGCCAAGCGAAGAAAGATCTAAAGCCGTGGATCGACCAACGCATGGACTTCGAGCTTGTTAAATTTAAAGCTGCTGCAGAGCTTTTTGTGACAAACAATATCGAATCTCACGTGAAACAACTCGGTGACCACCAGCAGCTGTCGGTCACTCAAGGTATTCAAGCAGGTCTTGAAAACCTCAAGGAGGAAATACAACCCTGGCTTACTGAACAGATCGACTTGGGTGTTAACAGGCTCAAACAGGAAGCAGATGCTACCTTCAATCAATTCCTTGCCAATCTGGAACCTTGGGTCGCTGAGAAAATCAAGGCTGAGGTTATCACTCAGATGGCTCAGGAGAAAGCTAGAAAGGCTGACTTAAAGCGAAAGTTCGAGGCCTTCGAACGATCACAGGAGGATCAGGGTGCTTAAAGTATATCACCCACCGTGGCTTACTAGCCAAGAGCTCAAGGCACTCTTAACCTTCTTTCCCTTTTCATTTCTATTACATTTTTATTTACCTAGACGCCAATCAACCGAGTAACTCAAACGAAGGATTGAAGCAAGACAGTTTGCTAGTAACTGGTACAGACGGTTACATGGGTGGTGATTACTTCTGGGACACGGGAAAGCAACATAGGCATGGTGAAATTGCTATTTAACTGGGGCAATTAATAGAAAAGCTAAAGCACTCGGGCAATATGGGGTTTAGGTCATTAAAGGGCTTGTATCAACATAGACTTTCTTAGTGCAATCTAAACGTCTTTCTTTACTATGAGTATAGCCCCTAATTATACTGTCACCTAATTCCTCATTCTTGCATAAATTCATCACCACTTTCTTCAAAGCGGAACTGCTGATTGGATCGTCGGATCTCAACCGATGTTAGAGATACTTGTGAGGTCGAAGTACTAGATGACTTCTCCTGGGGCTTTGGAGTGGCCGCACTATCGTCATCACCATCGCCGTCACTATCATCTTTATCTTCATGGTCAGAAGATAGGACGACGCGGGTGCGTCGACGTCCAGAGCGGACGGGCAGCGGAGAAGAAAGTAGGTCTTCACCCCGAGCCTCACCTCGAGCCTCACCCGCGGCTTCACCGGCGGCTTGATCAGGAGACTGGACAGGTGAGGGTGTAGAAGCAACTGCGGCCTTCTTCTTTCCCTTTCCCTTTGCCTTGGTCTTGGCTCCCTTCATCTCTTTATTAAGGCTGATATAGATGTTGGTCGCGAGGTCGGAGTTGAGGAGTGCAAAGTCCTCGGCGATGGACTTTCGAAGCCCATTCTCTTCACTCTCATCCTCATCATCACCGCCCACAAAGGTCATGCCAATATAATCTCTGAAGGCCATGGCTGCCTTCGTCGCCTGGATGGTGCGCTTGACGTAGAGCTTGTTCTTTGTATCATCCATGAATACCCGGTGAGCCTCAACCAGCTCTGTGTGCTTTTCGCCATCGATGTCACTAAGAGCCTCGTATGCAGTGGCAACGTTGGGGTCTTCGACAGGGCTTGGGTCAGCCTCTTCACCCTCGGTACTCTCAGTCACTCCGGTGGCGGTAGATGAGATGCTGCTACGTCGGCTTCGGGTTCTAATAGCAAAAAATTAGTAAATAGGATAACTGGGCTATCTATATCAAACATCACCCACTTGTTCAAAGCGCTCAGAATGAGCTCCTGTCCCTGCATGATAGAGCGAAGTTGAGATGCTAAGAACTCAGTTCGACGAAGAAGGACCCATTCGACAGTAGAGATGTTCTTCTCATCAGCGAGAGCTACCCATTGATGGACGCTAGTGGGATCGTTGTTTCTATATAGGCGTTAGTGTCCATCACCGATCATACCCAAGGTACGCAAAAGTAGCCTAAACATTGATATGTTCTTAGCACTTACGGAGCAGGCGGCTTGCGCGTGTTTGACTTTGACTGATTCTGGTTCTCAGAACCGCCAATATCCATTTGATCATCTTCCATGTTGCTTGATGATCACCCGAAGATGTGATGTTGATTTAAATGTCGCTTGATGATCACTCGAAGGTGTGATGTTGATTTAAATGTCCGACGATGGTGTTGATATGAATCACCGACGATGCTGTGAAGGATTCACAGAGCACTTGGCGTAGCGAGTTAGGGTTGCAAATGATTTCTTTAGGGTTCTAAGATAGAAGTAACTAAATTTTTGCCAGCTGCCACCAGCTGTCACCAGCTTAATCACAGTATTGAGAAGTAAGTGATTCATTGCCAGCTGTCACCAGCTGTCACCAGCTCTCGATCACGGTCCCCATAGCATCACTTATTGTGCCTTAGGGACAAAATACTTCCCCTCTATATTTCTCGTACCTTAACGATCAAAGTAAATCCTCTCTTGCCCTTTCACCATTATCACCCACCGTCAAAGCAGCAGAATAATGGCTGCGGCTTCTACCGGGGCTGTAGCCCCATCACGGTTCTCCCTCTTTGACAGGATCAACCATATATCTGCGGGTAACCACGACGAGCTTTTCGATCTGATTGAAGAGTTGGAAGAGCATGTCGAGAAGTCTGCCGGGTGGCGTTGGCACGCCCAATCAACCCAGCGAAGTCAGAATAACGTGCTCAAGACATATGAAGCATTCCTCACTGGTCTACGTATCATCAGTGATGACCTGGATGAAGAAGCAAAAGAGCTCGCTATGTTTCCCGCCGATAAGGATCAATGCTTCAAACATTTTAAACTGTGAGTACCTAGCCGCGTTTATCATAGTCACCTGCTAACGCCTGTTAGCTACATCATATTTATCGCCAAGTTTGGCCGGGGTCTTCGTAACAACACCAAAATCTCCTATCGTGGCCTTGTACGTCACCGACAGGGTTTGATCTTCTGGCATAAGAGAGTCCATACCCAGTACGGGATCACCCCGTCACCCACTCATGCCCAAATTTTCAACACCATCACCGAGGCCATGAGATATGCCGTCTCAAAGTTCGGTTTGGTTGTGGGCTCATCCATGTCATTCACCAAGGTTGGGCTACCTGAATTACGTCAACTGATAGATTGGGATACTCTCAACGCCGCATCTATCGAGGTGTCTGAGGGCCATCACCTAGCGTGGTGTATCGGGCGTGTTTGCGCTGTACGTCCAGGGTCTATTGGCGTTACCGACCGACGAAAGCCTGACACAGATGATCAACCCTTTCTTACTTGGGGTGATGTCCAAATTACCCGCTCTGGGCCGGCAAGATTTCAGGTTCGGTTGACTTTCAGAAACCTGAAGACCAATTACCCTGACCCCGAGAGAGCGATGCTTAAATCAACCACCGCGTCCAAGCTCACCTGCGTGATCAACTCGCCTGTCCAAGTTGATAATCTGATCTTCTCTATTCCACATCGTCTGCTTGTCATTGCACTTCGCCGCGGTATTATTGATGGCATTGATACCATTGATGAGCTTATCAACGGTCAACAGCGCAATATCATGGTGAGCCATCGAAGCTCATGGGGCTAAACATAAGCTAACTGTCTGTGGATTAACCGTGAATATCTATCCAAGCCGATCATCCTGGGAAGTAAGCCACGGGGCTTGGAGTTGAGTGACAAAGCTGTCAGCGCCAGTTCTTTGAGTGAGTACCTTCGACTTCGCGGGTTAAAGGTCGGTTACCCAGAGCCTTTAAATTTCTACTCCATCCGTCGCCGAACAGCGAATGACCTGACCCGCCAAATTGGTCGTGATTCTGCGAGAGCTATCATGAACCACGATCCAGACACTCGGACTCTCGAAAAGTACTACCTGTCAATCGATGACACTACAGATCTATCTAGACTCTCATTAGGCGAGAATACTGATGATCTGGGAACTGAAGGTTACTCTCTTCAGATAGATGAAGAAAGTACTTTGGCCGTTGATATACTATCGAGCCAGAAGTCTCGTGAAATCCATGGCCCAGCAGTCAATGCTTTAATGTTAAAGCTGATGGCCACTGATCCCGGCTACCCCTATACCGGCTCACCTGCTGAGTTAAAGAACTACAAGCGCCGGATTCGCCGGGTGGCACTCCGCTCCCTTCTCGATAACGCGATCCAGAACCAACGTCGAGAAATGACCACCATGGACTTCGGTGACCGGGTGAAGCATCTTGCCGATTCGAAGATAATGGATTTGGTCTTGGAGAAGGCCCGAGCTCAGTTGAGGGTTACGGGTGATGGTGACGTCGATGGCGAGGAAGAGAGTCTCTTCGTTGATGATGATACCCAACAAATCATCCACGGTCTTGAAGAACGGCCTGAAGAAGACGTAGAAATACAACCTATGGGTGACAGCGAGTCCACCGAGATCCATCGCGAGCTAGATGAGGATGACGATGATAGCGCCGAACTCACCGACTATGATGTCGATGTTGACATCGACTATGAAACCGCAGCTTGGGTGTTCATGCAGGCACTTCTTGAGAACACATTAAGTCAATACAAAGATCTCAAGAATAACCCCATCCCCTGCCCCCTCTGCCAAGAAGATGACACGATCACTGATCCGGCCGTGAAAGTAAGTTTTTCATGGGTTTATTAATTCTTGGCCTATACTAATATTCTGAAGGACAAGCTTTATACGATACAAGTCAAATTGAACGACCACATGAAGACGACATTCCATACACCGAGAGCTAAATGGATTCGTCGCGCTGAGCTAGACTTCACAGCTAGCGGTGAAGCTAAGGTTAGATGCCCTTATTATCAGCAAGTTGGCATCACCAAATATTTTCCCACGGTGAAGTCGCTGGTGAGACACGTTGAGTCAAACAACAGCTCACGACATAAAGAACACGCGCGTGTGGATGGGTGGTTTAGCCCAAACTGGGCGAGCCACCCAGAGTTGAAGTCGAAGTCATCGCGCCGTAACGATGAGATCCAATTCCGTCAAAGTATAGCCTTCGTTGGACTTCAATACTCTGATGAGACAGAGTTACCTGGGCCTATACCACATGAAACCAGAGATGAAGTCGTCCGAGCACCTGGTCCATCACCAATGATCCCTCATCACCAGACTAAGTTCGTCAATGATGAGATGTACAAGCCAGGCCCCTCACTTCTTGCTGATTACATGACCGCTATCACGATTGCCACGCCTCAACCACCCACTTGGACCACTCCTGTCATCCCGCCTCACCTGAAGGGGAGGGTGGTGTTGATGGACCCTTGCGAGGAGGTGAAGCCTGTTGACAAGAAGCGACAAGGGGAGGATATTGAGACACCTGCTACTAAAAAGCATCGACGGGGGTAATGGTACATGATGAAGAATAAGTAGCTATGATAGATATGGGTGAAAGCAACGGTGGACAGGCAGCGGAGAAGAAAGTAGGGTCTTCACCTCGAGCCTCACCAGCTGCTCCACTAGGAGTCTGTAGAAAGTACAATCAAACTTCAGGCTGAGGTTTGATCTTAATATATCCCCTAATTACACTGTCACCCATCTACGTCCTACCAACGATGGAGGGAGCTAAATCTCTAGGGTTTTCTCGAGTTGCTTGAAAGCCGAAATCTAGCGCCTTAGCCATTAGGCCACGCGGCCTGATCTTATTGATGACAGAAAGGATCCTATTATCGTTATTATACCGCTACTGTGTAGTGTCAGACCACTCTGATACTGTTACTTCATGCCAGACGAACCACAATAAAATAGGCACACCAGAGCTCTCCTAAGGGTTAGGATAGCAACGAAGATCTTTAGATCAGCTTTAGAGACTACTTTGACTAGATATTCCTTCAAGCCTCCCCTGGGGTATCGGTTTTTTTTTTTCGGACCGCCTGCCATTCACTACTAATGTCTCTACACCTAGACTAGCCAAAACCATCACAGTGGTCTATCCTTCCGATCACCTTGAATCACTGGTGATTGCACTGGAGGCGATGGCAGACATGCCACAGTACTCGCCCAGGGCCACAGCGGCGGTGACAGTTCGAAGCAAATGGGCCCCTCCCATGGGTATACATCTTGGCGGCCTAAGCTGTCTCTATACGCAGAACCCACCAACAAGCAGAAAACGGATTCTCAGACTGCTCCTTTCACTGGCGAGCTGAAGTGAGCATTAATGGGAAAACTGCTGTCAACGAAAGTTCGAGACCTTCGAACAATCCCAAGAGGATCAGGGTGCTTAGATAAAACATATCATCCATTGTGGCTTACTAGCCAAGAGCTCAAGGCATTCCCAGCCGTCTTTCCCTTTCCCTTTTTATTACATCTTCATTTACCTCCTGGACGCCAATGAACCGATTAACTCAACCGACGGAGCGAAGCAAGGCACTTGGGCAATATGGGTTGAGTTCATTGGAGGGCTCATATCGACATAGACTTTCTTTGCTACGTATTCAGGTAGGTTATGATAAAATAAAGACACTAAAGCTCTGTCGCTATATAAGGATTAGGATAGCGACAGAAATCTTTAGGTTAGTTTAGATAATCCTCTGACCAGACATTCTTATAAACCTCCTCTAATGTTCCTATTTTATTGTTACCTACCTGACAGTATACTGATGCTAACAATAGATTAGACTATATTTGGTTACGATATTCGAAGCGAGGCGTAAGACTACTCGACTTGGGTCGAGTCAGCCGGGGCTATCGCACGACTAGGCTGGAGGATTCGATCGCAATATATATGAGTCTAGTTAGCACGTGGGCTTGTCTTATTCAAATTGAGTTTTTTTGCCTACAGTAAGGTCGAGAGGCCCGGGCTGACTTATCTTACAACACAGCATCAAAGTAATTTTTACACAGCAGTCGGGTGCCAGTTAGATACAGCAACCTCTTCTATTATAGTTCCCAACAATACTAAATATAAAGTAAATATCTCACCAACCTACTATTCAATTGAACAGGTTGCCTTAATCTTGTAGCTATAAATTCGTAGTTTCCCTTCTTGCTTAACAGAATAACCTGCCACCGACTTCAACACAATCATCCTTAATTAAACCACCGAGTTCGTCTTATACCAACATTCATATAAAGCCTCATCACACCGGAAAGGAATACAGAAGCTCTCCTGCCATCATTCATCTCATCTCACATACACGCACAAGATGTCTCCAAAAGATCTTTTTACAAAATGTTTGAACTTTCATCGGAAAAAGAAACAAGAAAAAACCAACAAGTCTAAACAAGCACCAGTACCTGTCAAGTCCACTACAAGAAGCATACCAGGCGTTGTCGAACAATCACAAAGGAAACCTGTGAGCAAACCTAGTTCTACCAGTCCTCCATCTACATTTACCAGTCCCCAGCCTACCAACGATGAAGGGAGCTATGCCTTGGGAAACATCTACGGAGGATCTTCATTTACTGGATCCCATCATCACGCTGGCCACAGGGATGAGGGCCATTGGGGCTGGTCAGGCGTAGAAGATGGGGCAGGTGGTGGCCATCATGATAGCGGAGGAGGTAGTGGAGGTGGTAGTAGTGGGGGATGTAGCAGTGGTGATGGTGGAGGAGGAGGAGACTGCGGTGGAGGTGAATGATGAGAAGGGTTGAAGTCTGAACCTTGCTCCGTGTTAGTTCAACATGGATATAATGGCTGGTGTCAACGCTTTTGTTGGTAGTCCGTGTATTTTTGTTTGTCTTACAACGCTTAGTGCCGAGATTTATAAGATGCTGCGTTACGAGGAGGGTACTATGTTAAACCACGTACCGAGTGAGCACTCCTTAGTACCCCAAGAGTGGCAGCCAACTAATACTGGCTCAGTACTGGAAAACTCCTGGTATGTTCGACACTTTGTACATCAGCCTTCCCTCTAATACTGTGGCTTCAGTATACCAATCTCAGGGCAAACTTCTCAAACACCTTACACAACGTTGGCTAGAGCCGATGGAGAGTCACGAATAACAACTTGAACCTATGAGTTCAGCAGGAACAAAGAGCCCTACATTGGGAGAAAAGACTTTTGGGTTCGGATTTCCTAGGAAGGTTTGCGGATTCTGGGAATGATACCATCGCAACACTCTTCGTTCAATGGTACAAGAGGTACAGCGAAATGTTTGGCATACACTCGTCGCAGTGAGTCATGACACGAGGTTAATATGTCCACGTGAAACCTTTCTTCTGGACCTGCTTATACGTACCGCTACCTGTCTCACTCTCCCTTTCCTCCTCATCACACCATTACCGCGAGCTTTCGCAATGTCGCTTTGCAAACACTCAGAACCCCATGGTGAGTCAGCGCTGCAGGATCTTACAGATTTGCAACAACCTCGCGCTCCAAATGCCAATTCTGTTGGGTCAGATTCTAGTACCTCTGGCAAGATTATCGTCTTGAATGGCTTCCCAGGCACAGGAAAGCTTACAATCCTCAAGAATCTTCAAAAATACCTCCCTACCGAAAGAACTTGTCTTGTAGACAACCATCTCCTCATTGATCCCGTTGCGGCAGTCATTCCCGATCGAAACGACAGACACTACGAGCTGCGTCGCTTGGTTCGAGCCCCCATCTTCGCAGAACTGGGGAAGCGTGCGAAAAGCGGCGATACTATCCTTATGACGGCATGCCTGGCTGCCAATAATCAGAGGGATGACGATTTTCTCCGTGAGCATGTCGATATTGCTCGCCAGAACGACGTCCCCATCTATTGGATCAACTTATACTGCGACTCTGCTATTCTTGAGGAACGACTCTCAACTCCTGGGCGCCAAAGGGGCAGCAAGACCAAATTGACAGACGTGCTCGTTCTCCAAAACCTCATAAAAACAAATCGCCTCATTGAGCCTATCGATAAAGAAAATAGTGGTATGTGGATGGTTTACCGCGAGATGGATGTAAGTGGCTCAGTGGAATCGTCTGTCGACTGTCTGAAGGGCATGCTCGAGCAGGTACCTCAAATGGCAGAACAGGACGCAGGGCTGGGGATTGAAGTAAATGGTATTGGAGGATAACCACTGTCAGACCCGTCGTTCTCCATTTAACATTAGTTTTAACTTTGATCTCTCATCTTCTACGATTGATGACAGAGTTTCACCATCAAAAGAAAAAGCACTGTACGTATACTTTACACGACAGCGCTCCTAGCTGGATGCCAGTAAGTCATACATATATATCATAATTACCACATTTATAAGTACATACGACCAAAGGTAGTGGAAAATACGGGATCCCGTCCGCTCTCCCATAGTCAAGCCACTAACCGGCGGATTAGTAGTTGGGTCGGTGACGACCAGCGAATCCCCGCTGTTGTATGTATTTTTTTGTATTTCGAATTACATCTTTTTATCGCCAATTACACTTTTCTCAATGAGAAATACTTTGCTAGTTACTCCTCCTGCTGTTAAATTGATGTCTAAGATTAAATAGAACTCTCTTTTTCTTAGTAGTTATATGTGGCAAGTCTGTGCAAGACTTTCTTGTCAATCGTGACCACTATAAGCTACACTTGCAAAACTCATAACCACATACGACCATACCTATNNAGTAGTTGGGTCGGTGACGACCAGCGAATCCTCGCTGTTGTATGTTTTTTGAATTTTGCTGGTCTGTTATACTTTCTCATAGTGTAAGGCAGACATGTAAGAGTGCTGTGTGAATGGCTGACAAGGAGAGGTTGGCACTCTGAATACTAACACCTAAACTCAATTTGCCCAAGTATCCAATCAGGGTTACACTTATACCTATGTCTAACCCAACAACTACTATATGTTTTCTCTGAGAGTTCAGTATATACGTCTAGTCTAGGCGTTGGCAAGTGTACGTGAACAGTGAAGGTTCAGCTGACATATGTGCAATGGACTTGGAAAGAAGACATGAGACTCAAATATGAGACCCCCAAAGACCAGACAAGAGTTGTGAATGGAATGAGAACATCCCATGATCTTAGAGTCTAAGCAGTAATCATGAAGAACCGAAGGAGGAATACAAAAATAACTTCCACACAATCGAACATGCCTAAGGTTAACAATGTTTCTTACGTGGCTTGCTGAAACTTCTGGATGTCGAAACTATATATGAAAAGCGAGGACCCTTTCCAATAATAGCTTTTACCTTCGTGTAGTTGACAGCAAGGCATATTCCTCTTCCACCTTCTTCAACTCCCATACTATCACCATCGCCATTACTATCATCGCCGACACAATCACACGACCATGTTCTCCTCATCGCCCAAAATTCAGTACACAGTCACCTTCTTCAAGGAAGGTCAAGAACTGTTTACATCATTCTATGAGACACGCGAGGGGAAACCTTGTCAAGTTCCCGTGAGTGACGAGTGTCTCCTGCAACTCCACGACATCACCTTCGATCCCCGTGCACACAACCGGACAGGCATTAGTATATATCTTTCTAACACGGTCGACACACTTGTTGAGAGAGTGGAACAGCTCCAGCGTCTTGCCGATCGTCGGGAGAGTCGTCGTGGCATCGCTGCATGGCTTAAAAGGAGGTACCGTTCACACCACTGGCCACTTGAAGTCAAGGCTGTCAGGTCAAAGACATACGGAGACTTCTTCTACTTGAATTTTAGACCTTAGCCTGTTTTTCACGACGTGGATAGAACTACTCGAGCACGACAGCACAATAGCACGACATGGTACTGCACCTTGCTCCTCTCCAAGGGAAAGACCTGGGTGAGTTCCCAAAGCCTAGACCCAAATCGTCGAGCGATATTCTGACCCATTCATTCAGGCGAGCTTTAGCATACAAGATGTTGTCGGAGGAGGAGATGAAGGAAGCGGTAGGGGATAAGGAGAACAAAGAGAGAAACCTCGACGTGAAGCGCTCACCTTTGAGTTCCGCCCATACATTTCTGGTTGGTAACGGATGATCGGCTTTGTGACAAAAGCTTGAAAGCCCAAAGTCGGGCTATATACAATAGGAGATGGAATGATAAGAACGCTTGGAAGTGCAGTGGGCGGGACTGGCGAAGGGCCTTGCTACATACGAGATACTACAGATTTACACTGCTCTCCAGAAAGTTCTTGACATTTCATCTGTGTAAATTTATAGTACCTCGTATCTAGCAACATCCTTCCCAGAAGGAGCGGATCGTTCCTCATGTTAAACCCATTGAAAGCAACGCCGTCGTGAACACCAACCCATGCAAGACTCAGACAGTCAAATTCAGGTCTATTCGCTGCGTGACCTCTAAAATAGTAGTTTTACCCCCTCGGCCCTCGGCGCTGCAAAAAGTCCAACTCCTTCTTCTCCTTACCAGCAACCTTCTTCCTCTTCCTCTCAATCGCTCTATCAACCTGTCCCTTACTCATACCCTCGTATCTGTTCACGAGCAGCTGCTTCTTCTGTTCGCTCTTCTTCAGGTAGAATGGCGTCTTGCCCTGCGCCACAAGCTCCTTCTCCTTCCTGCGGTGCTCCTTGAGTAGGTTCTCCTCATCCTGTCTGCGCTGGTTGGCCTTCTTTCGAGATTCCATGGACTGAAGTTGTCGCTTCAGGTTCTCCTTCTCGTTGAAATTCTTGGTCTTTTTGATCTGCGCGCGCAGGTCGGCCATCTCCTTGTCGCGGTACTCGTCCAGGAAGGCGTAGGCTTTGCTAGCTTTTTCTTCGTCGACGCGACCAACTAGGGGATCGAAGCGTGGGTCACGGTATTGGCGTTTATTTTCAGGGATGATCTCGCGACGACGGGATACCGGCTTCTTGGAAGTTTGTTCTTGGGGCGCGTGTTTAGATGACCGCTTTGGTTTGGGGTCGTCCTTTGATCTAGTGGGTTTTCTGGGTGCGGGTGTTTCTGTCTTTGGGGTGTCGTCTTCGGTGGATTTCTTTGTTTTTGACTTGCGACCTGTAGAGGGGAGCGATTCTTGCGCTTTTGCAAGGGCGCCAAATGAGACAGATGAAAGGTCTATCTTGGGTGTGTCCTGCTCGGGCTATGTAGGTGTGATTAGAATTGATTGCCAAATGGTGAGCGAAAGTCTTACCTCGGATTCATCTTCTGAGCCGTCTTCTGATTCTTCGTTCTCGTCATCCTCATCCTCTTCATCATCAGATTCGCCTCGAATACCCTCCTCCTCGACCTCATCATCTTCCTCACTTGAGGAGTTCTGACTCTCGGGCTCTTCCTCCCATTCATCTTCCTTTCTCGGTCGCACTCGTCTTTCAAGCCCTAATGAGGACGACGGCTTTCGCTTAATGGCCATGTTGAAGCTGCGTAAGGTGAAGTAAACACTCCTCGGTGGATTAGTTATGATGCGACAATGCAATGCGACGGAACTTTTTTTTATCACAAGCTTCGATAAGCCCCACGATATGCTCTTATCTTAGCGCCCCGCTAGGTAAATAGCCTCAGGGATCTGTCCCGCGATCGCAACGTCAAGAGCGAAAAAGATGTACAAAAAATAGTAAAATGTATTGTCTATTATAAAGGCATATACTTGGGTCTCTAAGAGGTAGCAGAAAACTCGAGAGCTTCGCTTGGGGCGCTATAAGTGAGCTTCCTAAGTGCCGGTCCAGGATAATATAAAGCGACTAGATTATTTTGTCCCTTATACTAATAGAGCCGAATATCCTGCGATCCCTATGGGTATCTATAAAGTGAATTTTCTAATCCTAACTCCCATTCGCTTCGTAAAAAACGCTCAGCTTATCATAAGCTCATCATTCTGCTGGGTCCTCTGGCCTCTCTGGCAGTACATAATTTGGATCAAGCTGAAAAGGTGTCCGTCGTACAAAGCGACTGATATCTGCTTGATGCGATAGCTCATTAAGGTAGTCGTGTACCTGAGGCAAGACGTTGGGGATTTCTCTAGCCAATCCGCTGAATTCCGGGAGTGTAAGGATGTTGAAAGGCTCGCTGCGGCCCTTTTCGAAAGAGTCATCAACGAGGATTGTGTTGGTCTGGTCCCAAAGACCCCCCTTAAGGGCCCGAGGATGAGCGTCCATCACTTTCGAATTAGTCCATATTGTTGTAAGACGTTTATACACTTGGACTCTTGTCATATAGTCTGCTTCCGACAGACCAAAAGAATCACGTCCCCAAACAACAAGGCATTGCTCGCGCTCTTCGGGCGTGAGGAGTTTCTCCACCATCTTGTCAACGTTCTCGGGACGGGCTGAGGACCAGATAGCGACATGGAAGGTTTCGATGCAGTAGCGCAGAAAGGTCCTTGCATGGGGTCTTTCGGTAAATTTGAAGGGACGCTTCTTGTTGGGGCGGTGGAGAAGTGTGCCGTTCAAATCGATAACAACAAGTATCCGCCGTGGTTGAGGAAGACGTTCCGGGACGAGATCCGCTTGGGCGAGGTATTCAGGTGTAGGTTCTGGGACGCCTCCGGAGGCTTTACTCGGGGTTTTAGGCGGGGAATCGGAACGTTGTAGTCGCGCCTGAGAAGGAGGCTTCTTCTTGTTCTTCTTGGATCCCTTGCGGACTCTTTATATCACTGTTAGTACTAATGAAGAAGCGCAGGGATATTGCAGGACCTGGTAGGTAGCAGAAAACTCGAGACCTAGACTTGAAGTGTGGGAAACAAACACCCCGAGCTGGTTCCAGCCGGCACAGAGTAACTGAATTGTTCCGTTTCTTATGCTTATAGAGTCAAGTTTTCTACTACCCGAGAAAGACGTACTTTTGCTGAGTTTGCGCTTCGGGAGCTGCGTGGCTATTCTTAGGGCCCTTGGGCGCCTTCTCAGGCGCGGCGCTTGGTTGCGCCAACGTAAGACCAGGTATTTCCATTGACTTTGGCATATTTGAGGCTGCGTATCCTGTTATTGCTGTTGCTTGATGAAGCAAGGGGGCATGTTGCGAAGACGAAGGCGATGGTGATTCTAAAGCTTGAGAGGCTGTTGACTCAAAACGTACTGAATGAGTTAAGTGATAATTCGCGCTTCTTATTCTAGAACCAAAAACTCTGAAAGAGTGACTTGTTGGCAAATATCGAAACTTGCGCAACATGGAGGATGAGACTAGTGGGAAAAATCATGAGTGCGATTTGCGACAGTTTTTCCTCTAAGGAGTTGGTCTTTTTTGCAACTCCAGCGCCCGAATTCGCGGGGCAGATCGCTTAGTAACAAATTGGCTAATCATATGAGATCTTTCCCCTCCCTTGGGCATTTGAACTCTAACTGCTAGCAAAATAAAAGGCAAAATTAGAAAGTGAATCTATACCAGCTCAGACAAGACCTCAAGTGATTTATTGTTCGTACCCTAAAGCTCAAGAGGGTAAGCCCTTACATAACCCCTAACTTACTTAACAGCAAGAGTTTGGTTGAGCAACAAATAATACGCCGCGGTTGATGCGATTATATTAGAGTAGATCATCACATGCAATACCACTGAATGTTGTCATACCTATCAACTGTCTATATAAAACAGACACCTTTTGTTCTCTTTTGGACTACATAGGGAATCTGCCAGCCGGCAGGGCCTTCATGAGGCATACAAATCATAAACTCATTTACCCTCCCAACCATATAACCATAAGCCATTATCGTCATCGCTCTTAATTTTCTTTTCTGTTTTTTTGTTTTGTTTACTTGAAGACCTTACCGTCGGCAAGCTTGTACTCCTTGCCGTTGACGGTGATGCCCTTCTCCCAGCCCCAGGCGTCCTCGACGAACTTTCGGTCCTCCTCCTTGGTGGGGTCGAGCTTGGTGAACTCATAGCTCTCCCAGTCAGGGGCGACGTCGAAAGCGGGAACGTGCTCCTGGCCACGGATGACGAAAGCACCCTGGATGACGGAGTCGTTGTTCTCGCCGTAGACGGCAGCACATCCGAAGATGTACTTGCGAGAACCCTCAAGACGGTTGTTGAAGCCACCAATCAGGTTGTTGGACATGAAGGTGAGGGTAAGCTCATCGTTGTACTTGTAGTCAATCTTCCAGAGAGACCACTCCTCAAAGTTGAAGTTGTCCCAGAAGTACTTCATGGCCTCGTCGTGGTCCTTGATGTTAGAATACTGGCGCTTCCACTCATCGAGAGGGAAAGAGGGGCGGCCAAGAGCCTCAAGAGGGTGCTTGGGCTTGGGGGCAGCGGGGGCCTCCTCGGAAGCGGGGGCAGCAGCAGGAGCGGCGGCGGGAGCGGCCTCCTTCTTAGCCTCCTTCTTAGGCTGCTCAGGCTTCTTGGGGGGAGTGTTGGTCAGAGCAACAGTCTCGAGGAACTCGACCTTCTCAGCAACCTCAGAGAAGATGGGCTGGCTGCGGACAGTGTCGAACCATCGGGTGACAGCAGGGTGCTCCTCGCGCCACTGCTTGTCGAAGAAGTACTGGAAGCCACGGGTGGCGATGCCAGCAGCGAAGAGATCGGCGAGGGTGATGCGCTCGCTGACGAGGAAGGTGTTCTTGACGAGGTGCTCCTCAACAACGGCGAAGTTCTTCTCGGTAGACTTGATGGCCTCATCGACGTTCTTCTTGTTGTAGGGAGAGTCACCCTTGAGGGGGGCGAACCAAGCAATGAGGGTGGGGAGGACCTCAGAGTTGAAGAAGGACATCCACTTCAGAATGGAAGCATAGTCCTGCTTGGTCTTGCCGAGAAGAGTGGTCTTCTCATTCTGGGAAGTGACTGCAGCGAGTTAGCGAAGCTCCCAACAAGCTGGCAAGATAAACAAGATGAGAAGGGATGCGAGGTCAGAAGTTAGACGGTATCAACAAATTAACTCTTGAAAGAGAAATTTCAGACAGGGATAACTGTTTAAAATAATGCTAGGTCATCATTCGCAAGGGAGGGGAACAAAAAAAAAAAGTGGTGCCATGATGGGCATCGCGCACAGCTTCACTTACTGTAGATGGCAATGGCGATGCACTCAGAGAGAGTGAAGCCATCCTCGCCAACGAAGGCGGGGATCTTGCCGAGACCGTTGGCCTTGAGGTGCTCAGCAGTAGCGTTGCCCTTCTCGGCCTCGACGTAGTTGAGCTCGATGTCGTTTGCCTTAGCCACAGCCTTGATGGCAGTAGAGCGGCAGTTGTTCTGAAAGAACGGACCAGTCAGTAACGACGCTCAGAAAAGCTTTGCAGGAGCAGATGCAAACGCAAATGCAGCATATTCAGATTCAGGGCTCGAGAGTATGTACCTCGCGGGTGAAGAGAGTTCCGAAAGCCATCTTGAATGCTTTGCTAGGCAGCTGAGAACAGATTGACAGACAAAGAGACGAGTGAAGATGAGGAGAGAAAAAGAAGGAGGGGAAAGTTTTTTTTAAAGGTGAGATAATTGTGCCAAATTGCTTGCCCCGCGCTAGTGGGGTCCTGCCTTACTGCCCGAGCAACGCAACGCGAACGGTGGTAACGGTGGCTGGGAAGAGTAAAAAGTGGCTGTGCAAGTGAGATATCTGTGGCGACGATAAGTCTAATCAGACTGTCTTTGCACGTGACTAAGTTGAAGAGCTAGCCGATGATGGATCTCGAAATCCCGTGAAGTTTTTCTGAGTAGACAGTGAACCTCGTTCGATACGTGATACCGACGGGGCCCTCCTCCGAATTGGCCATCATGTCGACATTTACACAAAGCCTACGGCAATTACGGTGCCAGGGCAAAGCTTTCCGAGCACCATGGCCTCAGCCCGCCTGGCAACGTCCATCATTTCCCCTCGCCATTCGAAGCATCGCTACCGAAACATCAACGCCAATTGTCGAGCCTAAACCCGACGACTTCGCCGTATCGACAGATGCCAGTTCTAAATTCACGATGCCTTTCCAGGGAGTCGAGCATGCCCGTGCAGTTCCGCTTTCGGCCTCGTACTTCTCCCGAGAGCCTCAATTCAATGAGATGTATCTCCGAATCGCTCGCCTATTCACCAAATACCACGCCCTACCGACAGTACCATCAAGTAGTGCTCCTCCAACAGCATGGGTCAAGCTTCAGGAAATGCGCTCGAAGCTTGGTGAGCCGATCAAGGCCTCCCACTACGCCAAGGTGATTCGAGTCGCCAAGCGTCTGAACCAGATTGAGCCCACGCTTTTCCCCGAGGAAGTTCGAGCTGCTCTCGAAGATTTCAAGCGTGACATCAACCCCTTCATGAACGTGCCTCATGAGGTAACAATCGACAAGTATGGTCGAGCCGTTGGTGTTGGCAAGCGAAAGGAATCTACTGCACGTGCGTGGGTTGTAGAGGGTACAGGAGAGGTCTTGATTAATGGCAAGACCCTGAGCCAGGCTTTCGGTCGAGTTCACGATCGCGAAAGTGCGGTTTGGGCTCTCCAGGCCACTGAGCGGTTAGACAAGTATAATGTCTGGGCATTGGTGGAGGGTGGTGGAACAACCGGCCAGGCCGAAGCACTTACGTTGGCAGTCGCCAAAGCTCTGATCGTTCACGAGCCAGCACTCAAGACTGCTCTTCGAAAAGGTATGCGTTTGGTTATATCCATTATAATCAATTATTGAACAATAACTAACCTCGTATTCATAGCTGGCTGCATTACAAGAGACCCGAGAACTGTGGAGAGGAAGAAGCACGGCCATGTCAAGGCACGAAAAATGCCTGCTTGGGTCAAGCGATAAGCAGTTCCTGCAGGAAATTGCTATTGCAGAACTTTGGATTAAGTCTGTAACGGCGGATATGACGATGATGATGAGAAGGATGACGAGTAGGAGGACTCTGCTCGCATTCTTATCCGATATCCATGTATAAACAACACTTTTGTAGTTTTAGAAATGCTTATGGCATTCCAAGTCGGTACCAAATATGTATCCTTGGCTTGTGATCATGCCGAACGGCGACTTGTTGTAAATACCAAGGGATGATGACTCTTGGTAACGCCTGGTAGTTATTGGCTGATGAACTACCATTACTGACGAATCCTTGCATGACCAATCTATCGGGCATCGTGTCTTGTGGGTATTGAAAGTTCTTGTTGGTAGCATGGGACCCTTGGTTGGACGTCGAACCCTTTTGCTCTATTCGCCTCGGTCAATGGGACGACGAACTCTAACGACATACCCGGATTTAAGACAGAACGCTCCCAACCTCTCGCTTGCCATGTAAGACATTTTCCGACGTGCTAGAGAAGTCAAGCACCTACCGGCCGAATTGGGTTGCAGCAACGCGTCTGCAACACGGCATCAAACCCTGTATAGTGCTCCTCTGCGGTAATTAACCAGCCGCTACCGAGCTGACAGCTCCCGTTAACCGCTCATCTGATGACTTGCGCTGCAATCGATTATGGCGCCGTTGGATGATAATGGAGCACATCACTGTGTCAGTGCATGCTTGCAGGAATTGTCTTGACCATCAACCCCAGACCTTGGCTGCCACAGCATTCATCGATATTGCATCGGGATGGGGCAGGTGGATATGCTCAGTACTAACAGCTCGGTGAGTACTGATAGTTCATGAGCTCTGGCAGGGAAACTTCGTGTCCCATCGTACATTATAGTTGCGGCTACTCTTCCGCGCCCACGGTAGTAGCGTCACCACGAGCGACGCATATTCTAATGTGTAAGGTCTTATGTTCGTGCATTAGGGGTGACGAATTAACGATTCAGTCCTTTTATGCCTTGGGAAACCTTTGGCATTGTGTAGGTCGACGATATAACGCGGGAGAGCCGAGATCGGCTACATATCGCGATGATGGTCGTTCCCACGAACTGTAGAGTGAATCGTTGTAGAATGAAGAAGGTTTCTAGAACAGTTTCAGTGGGGTGGCTTGAAGTGTTTCAGCCCGCTCAGGAAAAGAAGCGGTTGGTCTAAATTTCGAGATTTAACGGCACAACGGCGTGGCGTAACGGCGACTCCTCTCTCGAAGTACTGTACCTGAGCACGATGATAGAGGGAACCAACATTGTTGGTCTGGTTGCTAACATCACGCGGAGCTACCAAGCTACCAGGCTACCCAGGACTCAAGATTGAGGCCGTCTGTGTCACTTTTAGACCGTGCCAACGCGGGTCCAGCCAAAGTTAGGTTTTGGTAAAGACGTCTCTTTCACCGTGGCTGAGGTGGAGTGTCGAGCATAGACAGACGGCGGTTTGAGGTCGGAAATTTTTAGGGCGGACGTAACCACGAGTGGGTACAAATCCCTGTAATAAGGACCGATGCCATTGCGGCACGCTGTACGTACTAGATACATGCGGTGTATCATGAATCTTCCCAATCTCGTCCAAGGTGAAGAGAATAGGATTCAACGGCCAACGGTTTTTAGACGAGGCTTAGATCGTCTCGATCGTCGTTCTTGATGACTCGATCTAACGGGGATGGAGTGCATATGTATGCGTCTTGATCGAGCATAACCGAATTACACCAGCTCATGCACAACATTCATTAGAATGCTCCGCTTGAAGCTGTTGGGTGTTATTATGCAAGGCGGGCAGGACCGCAATACCGTATACATAGCATAAGTTTTCTGTATGGCCAATGGCTCAACTGTGGACAGGACAGTGATTGGACATTCTGTTCAGCACTTCGAACATCACTATTGTCGCCCCCGGTTTTCATAGCTGATGCGCGTTGCCTTTTACAGTGCTAGACGCGTGAAACATGATCCTATATGCGCGTCAGCTAGTGCGCTTCAGCGGAGGCCCTGGTTTTTCAGGTACCGGTACTTGCTGTGGGGACCGTTAGCTGGTAGGAGATCTCAGTGACAACCTTGTGACAGCTTTGTCAGGGCACCTGCAGCCGTTGAAGATGTTGATTCAGGGTAACTAGTGATGTTCATTTTGAATTAGAATAGTGAAGTAGTTGAATATTGAATAGAGTTTAGCTCAAGGCTGAGGCGTCAGCAATATGATGGGATTTCGTTCATGCAATAATGAATGTTCATCATTTTCGTGGGACGTTATGTCTATTAGTTCATGACGTTGTGTCGCTGAAGATCAAGTATTTGGATGTCGTCTCGAAGATTTGGATCGTGGAGTTGTAAAGTGTGGCGGTGGAAACAACATCAACGACATTTTTCGGTGGCTGCATTGTGCCACATGCCGTAGTTTTAACAGTCACTACTGCTGAATTCACTTGCCCTCAGATTGGTGAACTACCTTGCGTTGAGACACCCTTTCTGGTATCATGCATCTATTGATATCCCGTCACAGCATTTTAAGCCACTGAGATTGTGTCCGACTACAAGCCTCACTCTAATCTTGTTCGTGCCACAGACGATCATGGCAATCGATGATCAATCAGGTCATTTCGACCACTCAGCTATCTTAGTCTAATTAATGTTTGATCAATTGCCAACCTGTTCTAGCTGTTTTTGTACCAATTCGAATGTGCTAGCATCCATTCATCTCAATGCTCTTGACCGCTGTATCGAATTCAATGATTACTGTCCTGACTAGTACCTACCCTAGGTATCCGTAGCGTACCTGCCTAGACCCAGTATTTCCTCTTAGGTAGGTACCTCGTTAGTAACCGCCTAGACCGACCGTTTATCGCTGTCAATATTGTCGTGCTTCCTCCGTCTTCCTCTTTTTCCAACCCACGTACATGCAAGCCAACCAGGTTCAAGGTCCCAACCACTCCTCGTTGACATGTGTCATCGGATACCCGGCCTAAGTCCGCCGTCTTGTTTACCACATAAGCTATCCTCGGCCATCGAGATATCTTGTCGACTTCTATTGGCTACATTGCGAGAATCATTCGAACTGACCGCTTGTCCCCAATGGCAATACGACCATGAGGGTCCTGTACCTGCACTGGCGGCTGAACAACCTGAAGGATCGAATGGAGAGCAAGCCGAGCTTCAGCATTGTTGCTGGCACGTTCCATACCAATATCGCCCTCTCCGGTTGACACGAGAGCCAATCTATATACCTCCAATCTAAGCACGAGCATCAAAACTTCAGCAAGGATGCTAGCTGCCATAGCCTTTCTTCATTCATTGGTCAGCGATTATTTTCGGCTTGCTTGTATGGAACCACCTCCGTATGTGGGCTATGGACCAACACTATACCTCAATATGGTCCAGCGTTGCTTTTCTTTTCGTTTCTTTTCCTGCGACTTGGGCCATGTTATAGCATTACTTTTCCTGTCACCCTCGAAGTCCTCCCTGGCTCTTACACTTAGCCCTCGGTTGCTACTGACACGCAAAGACATCATCCACTAGTTTCTCTTGTCTGAGGAGACGGAAGTGCGGAAATTGAAGAAAAACCCATGACAGTTGATGATGCTGGTAATGGTTGTCTTTGCCTTTCTCTGGTAACTGTTGCGGATAATTCCCTGCAGTACGATCATATTCAGTACCATCCAATACCACGATCGATAGACTTCGATTGACAGTGGCAATTTTCCCCATATTGCACTGGGGAGCCGGGCTTGTTTTTGACAAGCGGGTTGCTCTAAAACAAATTGGTTATGTTTGACCATAATAACATTGGTCATTTCTCACACGATCTCAAAGGTAATGAAATCTTCTTCTGCCCCAGCTAACAGAACGCAGTTTAGCTTCTGATCACTTCGGCTCTACTACACCTTGGACATCTTCTATATAGTTATCGCTTTCTATGTTACGTGTTGTTCTATCACGACCTGTTTTCACAAAAAGTATCCTGCATACTTAGAGGAATGCAATCGACAAACGACAGAGAGTTTACGACTCACATATGAACGGCTTGTTATTCATGGATAAAACTTATGGATCGTGGTGTGTGCTCACTCAGTAATGTGCTAGTCACAGTTGAGCATGGCGGGTCTGTCTCAATTTTTCTTGTCTTTTCGGCCGGGAACCCACTTACTACTCTCACTAAAACATGACCCAAAAAGCACATTTGAGCCCTGATCACCCCATCAGCATTCATGATGCAGAATTGCAGCAAATATTTAGGGCACATGTTACTGAGGGTATTAGAGGATTGCATTGGAGTGGCAATTGACTACAGAGACTTAAGGCTCACTACTAGAGCCTGTGGTGTGACAAGGAGAGAAACATAATTCACGATGAAAAAAAAAAAAGAAAAAAAAAAAAAAAGACATTCCACCGAAGAATCCGGCGCATTTCTTATTTTATGCATTGATACCCAGCTATTAAAAGAGAAAAGAAAAGCGCAGAATACGATCCAAACAGTCACCAGTGAAGGAAAAGTCAGAGAAGACGCTGTTCAGCGCTCAGCACAAGCAATTGCTGTTGTAACAGGACATATACTACATACACACCCAGAGGCCCATTTGTGGCCCGGTACTTGCTCAAACCCCCCATGACGCCCCAGGTTCCGAGGCGCGTTCGCTAGCTCCTTGGTTCACCCCCAGGCAAGCCACGTCTATGACTGCTAGTCCCCTCTAATCTTCCTGGCGCGCCTCTTACCAAGGTCCTGGGCCAGGGGTGCTTGTTACGTGGTGGATGGAGATGGACGACGCCGATCCTTCTACAATCTCCAGAGCCGTTGCCAGGAGCTCTCTGCTTGATGGATGGCAGTTCTCTTACATCTGCTACTACTAGGCTTGCTTTCTGGATGCCTTTGAGGTGTCTTGGGCCACTCAAACTCACACCCGACCTTGCCTCACATATCTCTCAACCCTTTTCTCTTCTGTAAAGGGTGTTTAACCATACTCCGTACTCTGCTTCCCGTTCATTAAGTCCCAATGGCCCAGTTACACACGCGTTCACGACTCGCCTCATACAGACATTCTTCAAGGGTCATCTAAGATGGATGCCAGGTGCCCTGACGCCATTCACAAGGCGTCTCTAGCTGGTAGTCTAAAACAATACGCCTCATCATGCCTTGCCTGCCCTTCACATTTGCACCCCTCCCTTTTCTCATCACAGACCCCGTTTGAAACCCACTTCCACAGTCCACAGTCTCATAAGTCATACAGCCCTTGTCTTTAATGGTGGACCCTAAGCATATCATAGTGCACATTCAGCCAGTGTAGTGTATGTATGCTTCTTTTGCGAAGACGCTATATAGATCCCTTGGGCTATCCTTTGTTTGCCATTGATGAGTTTCGTCATCTGCGATTCACATCTATTTCCGCGACCCACAGCCAACCCTTGGACATTAGACTCTCATCTTGTATAGCTATTGTCATTTACATACTCAGCGTGACCAGAAAGTCGTCACGACCCCGACTCGGCAGATTCAGACGCCCGTCCCGGCTTAGTGAAAAGCTTTTTCCCAAAGAGCACCATCCTGATCCCTCGTCGAGACCCTGTTGCGTGTATTGGCCCCAGCAGATCGCGGCGGGCTCGAGCTTGTCATGCTCAAGGTCTCTTACATGGGGCTTTCACTAGGATCCTCCTTGTAGACGGCGAGACGACCGTTTGACAACTCATCCACAATCAGCCCTGGACCCAAAGCCCCAGACGAAGCTACTTAGGCCTAACGCCTTGCTCTTCGTCATCTTTTTCGGCATACAGCCTATACCGGGCATGAACACGCTAAGCTCTAGCTTACGATTGGGATTCGACTTGATAAACTACATTGCTACCCAGGTCCCCGGCTGAGCCATCAGCTCCCTTGCCTGATCAGTAAACAGCATAAAGCTTTGTTTGAGAATAATAGGCCGGCGGCACCCTGTTTGTAAAGACGTTTGTTCTTTCAACTTGATTACTATCCTATCTGACTAGCCATCCATTCCCTGCCTCAGCACACCCCCGACTATCGATCATCGCGACTACTCCCCAAGTGGGCTTCACCTATTCAACGACCCCGCGGTGACCCCTCCAGCATCATCAGAAGCTCAATTGTACTTCGTTCATACATCGAAACATCACATTCAACCCAGAAAGAGTTCGCATCCTTTCTTATCAACCTAGCCTCTACTATCCCGTAACCACTTCAAATCATTGAAACTGGCTGCCCTACAGTCACCAGTGCTACCGACCACCCATCGGCTGGGAGCAACGGCAGGGTCGTATGCTATCCAAGGTATTCGGGGCATGGACGACGCGAGCCGGCTAAGGAGGCAGAATGAACCATTGGTTCATTCAAACCCCCACCAGAGATATTCACTTCACGATCCGTCCCAGCAACGACGCTCAGCTACTGGAGTCTCCAATGACAGATATCGTCCTGCATCCCTGGCTACCTCTTCATCATCAGGGCGTGGCATGGGAGCTGCAGGTAACTACAACAGCTACTATTCGGAACCCAGCGCATCTTTCCCAGCAGCAGCAAACATGCCTGGAACAGCAATTGCCTATGGCTCTGACTACGGCCAAGACTCACGCCAACAACAAGGCTTTGGTGGCTATGGTACTGCAGCCACGATAATGTATAATGTCGCTCAACCGAACCCGCAAAATCCCGTCTACGATGCGCAACATTTTAGTTCCCGGCAACCTACAGCTCTGCAGATGATGACACCAGACGTTGCGTCGACCTACTTTGGCTCCGAAACAGGGAGCGCAGCTGGCCCGAGCCTGCATCAATCAGCGCAGGGCTCAAGCGGATCCGCAAATGTTTATCAGCAAAGCAATGCCATGAATTATGCGAGTAATAATATGTCTAGTGTGAGCGCAATGCCACAGGCGACAGCAAGCGCCGATGTTTCCATGACAGACGACCACGATTACGCTGAAGGCGCCCTCGAAGAGAAATGGGTCAGCTACCAACGGCAATTAGGGAGCATATTCCAGGACATATTTAACGGATCTCTTGAAAGTGCATCTGAGACATTGCTTAGCGTCACCAGTTGGCTTTTGTCTCAAGTAGCTGATCTAGGTATGCACTATCATAGACCCCCTCTAGATGAAAATGGAGAGTGGAAAGAAGAACGTAACTAACCTCCAAATAGGTCTCAACCTCGATGACACCAACCTTCATGCTGATCGCATTCAGCTGTGGAATGACTTCAACCACGCCTGGTTAGGACTAGGCCAGCAACAGATGGAGCTTATGGCATCTTCCCAACAACTTTCGAGATCACAAAGCCTTGTATCGAAGGCTATGATCAAGAAAATGGGGAACGAATTAATCCGGTTATGTGACGGCATTGAACGTCATGGTCTGGTAGATTACCAATATGGTGTGTGGGAAGATCAAATAACAGCAGGTATGAGCATATGCAGCTATTTTGTTTATCTTGGGCAGGTGTGCTAACATAACTTGACAGTTCTCGAGGACATCCTAGACCTATACGAAGCATCAGAAGAAGCCAATACAAGCGGTAATCGATAAACATCATTTGGCGTATTCTAAATTGGTTTCCACAACAAGTTGCCTTACGGGTTCTCTGACACCAAATAGCAGCTTGTCTATGACAAGCACCGTAGCCCAATGGCTAAGTCACTTTGCCCTTGTATCGACTAGCTACGGCGACAAGACCACTGCACAGAGGTTTGACGGGAAATCAAACGAGAGAACAAAATCTTGATGTGTTCTTATCTTGTGCCGGGCCTTTGTTGCCTTGTGCCACGCAACTATTCTGTTTCCACATCTCGGTATACGACTGTTTTGTTACGCGCGCATCATGCTTACCACCACTTTCATTTGAAAGGTGGAAGCCCATTGGGCTGGTTCACGATTTACATTGACATTGCAGTGGCGTGCCTCCTGCCAGTATCAACTGGTAATATATCAAGGCACGGTAACTACAATCACGATTGCATGGCGGGGTTCACAGGAAAAGAGGGTATGGTTTACCACTCTGTGCTATGGAAATGGATACATGGTTGGTCACGACATAGAGGATTGGAAGTGCAATTTGGCACGTATGGGCGCGTGGTTAATGATTTTGGGGATAAGGCGTTTAGACTCGGATCAAGTTGTCTCCCTACAGATGGAGTGCAGAAGTCGGGTTTTGGCTGGGTTGGGCTCGGTTGAATTTGTCATTGTTTCCCCCCCCCCCCTTTCTTTTCTTTTATCAGGCTCCAAAATAGACTTGGACGCACTGTATTATTATTGACGAGCTTTGGGTTGCGTTAGAAGGGCTGTGGCCATGGGGTTGGGGGTTTTGAGTTTGGTTGATGTTATTTTGGAAGGCTGAATGAAAAGAGTGGGCCTGGAAGTCCTCGCGGGCTTGTTAGCTACTTACCTAGTCTAGATGGGTATCAGGCGCATGTTTGACATAGAAGCCATAGAGTGTACTATACTATACCATTACCGCCGACAAACTTGATTAAACCCCGTGGAGTGAATCAGCACGATAATGACATGTCATTTGTGTTAAGATTGACGGTGTGATGGTTTCTGCCCAACGCGATGTAATGGATCCAGTTACAACTGGATAACGTTGTCCAGAGCACGGATATATGGAGGATGGGTTTCTCGAGTGCCGTATCCGTAGTACTCCCCGCGAGGTAAGCTGTATGGATGGATTGCCTAACAAAGGCGAGGATGGGTACATAGTAGATCGGTCGGTTGATAGTGACAAGACATGGGTTGAAGACGACCCATGTAAGAGGAGTTTACCCTGGCTGGCATGGATGGCCAAGACAGGCAAAAACAAGGGCGTTCAGTACCAGCATCAGCAGCAGCTATGCCAGGGGCAGGGAGAATTAATTGACGGGAGTTGCCTTCGGAACCTTTCCTCATCAAGGGTATTGCTTGCGAACAAAAGCGGGCTTTTCTGATGCCAGCGACAAAGCTGAGTAATTAATTAATTACCTGGTCAAATATCTGCAGTGACAACATATAGACTTAAAAGAAAAAATAGCTGAATTTGATGGTTCAACCAACCGACCGACTTTAGGCGAATGTTTTAGTATCTGAGCTTCAACCTTGGTATGCGGGTTATCGAAAGATTTATTGACACTTTTATTTAAACTATTTCTTGAAAGTTATTTCTTATTTCTTTTTTTTTATCATTATTATCTCGATTCGCTCTCATTAGTTGGCTGCCTCTACTGACGGGAGTGGCTGGTTGTTGTTAATGGAGGTTAAGTCAAGTTCGGTTCGTGTATCGAACACTAACGCCTTGAACAGGGCGAGATAAAAAATTACAAGTTTATGTAATGTATCTAGGTATATATGTACCTATAGTAGGTAGGTACTCTGCACAAACGAGGCCAAATGGACGCGAATGCATATATGCCTTAAGGTCGCCTCGTGTTATGCTCGCGAACAACACACCGATAAAACTTTCGGTGACATTATCAAGTTCACCGACTGTCCCAGTGCGGTATTGGTACTGGGCGAGAAGAGGTTGGTACATCTATCTCTTGCATGCATGTAAATGTAAGCTAAACAATATGCCAGCCAGAAATAGAAACCCCAAGGAAATCCATCTTTAGTTTCCGAAACACAAAATGCATAGCCGATATTAACAGAACAGACCTAATTGGTCTACTTGGTTTGACGCTAAAGGAAGAAAAAGGAAATATATACGGTCTGAATGCTACTCAGACCTGTTTAAAAAGATCGGCGGGCGCCTTGCTAAGCTGAGCTGAACTGCAAGAGAGAGGCGCATTTGCATAAGTAGGTGTTTTATGGTAACTAATAAGGTACGTACCTGTACAGTTGTAAGAAAAAACAGAAACAGAAACAGAAACGAGTCGAGTCGAGTCGGTTGACTTCCCGCAAAGTGGCTTTCATGCAGGTACCAGCGGTCACTCTAAGCCAATGAATCGCGTGTGGCTTGAGGGTGTGCGACTTTGTGAGCATACGCGAGTCAAGTGGGGGGCTAAGTTAAGTAACTACCTATAATTTTACCCAAGGTAAGGTACTGTAGCATCTTATCTTTACCCACCCTCAGTGGCTTAAGTTGGTAGTTATAGACAAGTAACCAAGAGGAAATAAAAGACATCCAACACCAGAGAAAGAAACCGAATTATCGGCAGTTGAAATATATAAAATCATGCTCAGTTACATCGGGGAAAATCCACTGGATCTACAGTGAACTTGAGTTTGGGTTAATTGTGAAACCTTGAGTTACTGCTAAAGAGAGGAGTTTGTTTCTACTCAATTATCAAGCATATCCTTGCTTGACCAGAAGAGCTGATATCACACAAGTTTCGATCTGGGTTTGAGAGACATACACGATTGGTAATGAGATCTGGGCAGTTTGCTGGTGGCTTTGTCTCACATACATTTGAATTAGGCCTCAGTTTCAACATGTATGATGAAAGATGGCTCATCAGGCGCCTTCAATTCGGCTGTTGTAAAGAGAACCTCGTATCATCTGCTAGTATCTGATTGAGTTGAGTCCAATCTATACGTAGTAAACTCCCCAAGTTCCGTAGGAGCGATGTTGCAGAGCTAAGAATAGTCATACGTAAACCCGAGGCGGCAAAGCCAGTTGGATGATCCATTACTGACGTGTTTTTGATAGTAGAGTTTGTTAGATTGTAATAGTAGTGAACTAACTCTTTACTTTTCAGGCTCTCAGACCCGAAAATGCGCTCTATTGATATTTGAGTACCTAGCACCTACCTGGACAGTTCAAACTCAGCTTATTACCTTAAGTTGAGGAAAGAGCGAGGCGGGCTGGACAGACCCCTCCTATACTTGCCGCGCGTTATAGGCGGGCATGTCACTGCTCTCACCCGGCTCAGGCTTCATCTTTACATCCAACTTTTCTTCTTTTCCATCAACGTGATCAATTTAATCAATCAATCGACGTGGGTACGATACGACCAGGTCGCTTTGTCCGCCTGACAAGTCTGGTTGTTTCTTTTGTCATCCTTTAGCTGTTCGTCGGTCGTCTAGTACCCCGCCTAAACTACTGCACACCATCAAAGGGACTGACTGACTGACTGCCCCTCCTACATTATTCACTTGGCCTACGTCTAAAAACAACGAGATCGAAACAAAACGAAAGGCAAAGACTTAGCAATCTTTCATGTCGCCCTACCCAATATCAGCCCAATTGACTTGTTCCCAATTCTCACACACTCGCCACAATTACTCATGGCAAACAAGATCCGCGGTTGTTTGATGTCCAACGGCTGTGGGCGCCCTAACGTCGATCACGTCGCCACTCGCTGATGCGATCCAATGCGACGCAGCCAGACGAGGCTGAAACACAATTGGCGAATAGAAGCTAATGCTTTGATATCGCAACTTTTCTAAAACAGCAACTGATCATATTCACAAAAATGCTATCGAAAAAAGAGAAGCATTGAAGCACACCAACACACACACACACACGCACCATATTAGAGCCCAACTATTTCGACGCCTGACTTGCAACTCCGCCCTTTTGACGTCGACCTTGAACAAGCGGTGTTTCTACATCCCAAACATCGAGGTTGGGGCGTGTCATTTTGATCCATCCTTCAGACTCAGTTCAACATGTCAACCATTATGCATCGGGCAGCAACTTGCCATTGTCATCTGATCTCCCCATGTATCCATTCGATGCTTGGCCAAACCTCATCCAATTACTCCCTTGCTGGTGCTTTCGGTGCTTGCTTTGTTGCCCAGCTGCTATACCCATTCCCTTCCGTTTGTGCCGTACCGGGGTTTACAGACAGCGGATCAAATGTGACCGACATCCCATATCAAGCTCAACTCCACACTGCTACGCCTGACCGCCGAATCGTTGGGCATTAGCCCGCCCTCTTCTCCCTCGAGCAACTTCCTCAAGACTGACACTTGAAGCTGGCTGGATTATTGGCAAGCGGTAGCTCGATATCCGCTACCCCATGCAACCTTTTGACTGCGCCGTACTGTGCCGCTTACTGTGGATGTATCATGTTCCAGCTGAGTGGATGCTGGTAGCCAATTGGCGAATAGGATAGAATGTTCATGGCTGTAATTCCACACTTTTGGTTCGTCCTCACCCTTGAGAGGAGGGCTGAATGATGGGTGTACGACCTCCAAGTCCACCACATCCCAAGAATGGGACCGCAAAGGTGTTAAAGGACATGTCTGAGATCCCTAGTCGATTCCACTGATAATGTTACCTAGTGTAGCGGGCCTATCGTCGCTTACAAGCCTTCTATCAGATCAGATCGGCGAACTACCTACACACCTGTCGCACGCCGCGCTCTCACTCACGAATCAGCTCTTGGCGTTTATCTCCCACTATTCGTCTATCGTCTATTTAAGCCCCCCTGACACAATCGACGACGTCTGTTCGCTGTCCCAAACTGCCGGGGCGCGCAAAATCTACGACACCATCATTCAAACATGACAGATCATTTTGACTACCACCACATGATACACCCCCCTTTCGTCCAGGATAAAGAAGGGAGACGGAATGGGAAAACAAAACAAAGCATTTCAAGAAACTAACCTAAATAGATTGGAAATGTGAGACGTATCTCATCCGCCCATGTCCCTACAGAAATTGGGTTACATCCTGATCGACAAGCGAAGCTGATTCTTGGCCAGCAATCTCGTTGCGTCAGCCTCAACCTCATGACCCCTACAACGCGACTTCTGTACAGTACTGTACGCATTACATATGAAAGTTGAGTTGAAGTACGAAACATGCAGGTAATGTTTCGTGTAACATTGACACAGCTGCCGTGTTTCTCTTGATGCACTCTTTAGACGTGCCGGCAGATCCATGGAGGATAACTCTTCAGACATGGGTTTCCATGCTCCGAAGTTGATCGAGTGTGGTGCTGTACCGATCCTCTGGAGACCGTGATCCCGGCGATGGCTCCTCCCGTGCCATTTGTGGCGTGTTAAGACATGGAACTCTTTGCTTTTACCAACGTTGTCTTTCCAACCCCTTTGTAGCATACTCAATGGTCTCGACGCCATACATATCTCTGGGTGAGACCCGACGATCATCGGCATACATCAAATGCTGGATCCAAGGCCGAAACCATGAGCCACTGCTCATTTCGATATACTGACCAGGCCCTGAGTCGGGGGATCGACCGGCAACGCCCGCTCCCTGCTCGGTCTCACATACGAGGACCAGGTTGTCATCACAGTGGAAGTGGTATTGGCAGTCGCTGCGCGGTATGACATGCGCCTTGTCTCACCCTCTCTGTACGATTTCGTGAGACATCATGATGAGAATATCGCGACATGAGTCTTACGTTTATACTGCCCGTCATTTTTGGCTTGTGTTATTTCATCGCGCGCCGTAACGGATGTTGTAGGCCTAGAGCAAAATGGCCAATGCAACCAAGGAAGTATGCTCGTTATATGTGTGCCACAATGAAGCCGTCGTTCGCCTTTTTATGCTTCGTAGTGGTCTTCCGGAAGGGCTGGGTTAACGACATAATCAGCATGTTGGACGCTTTACCTAACACTTTATGACAATTCGTCGTGCGCGAAACTAAGATAGCAATGTATCATTTTATAGTTTTGGCCCTTGAGGGTAGATTAAACAACGTGGAGGAGGTTGCAAGAAGCCACACACATGACAGATAAAGGCCTGGCCGTCGTATTCTGCCTCGATCTGACTTGAGTCTGATCGGTAAGTTCGATGATACTTTGGAGATTCCGCGTATCAGATCACATACATATAAATGAGTCACAAATAGTAGGCTCTCTTAGAGATCCTAATACTCGGCAATATGGCACCTGCTTCGATAGACGATCAAACACCGTGCCATTACTAGCACCTCCTTATTAGGCAACGCAGCGATATATGTTGCTACTGATATCTCGTTTCGACGAAGGCAGTTGTGCATGTTCCTACTCTCTGTTGATATAGCTGTCCGAGACCTAAGGCATGAGGCAAGCTTCTGTGAAAGTACTTCTCTATCTTGCAACCTCTCAGTGAATGCATTATATCAACTTCAATGGACCTACGTCGCTTTCTACTTATCTAGTTCAAGTTGTATCGTGACATATATCTTGTACCTGGTTTCAGAGTCAGGGCTCCTCAGTATACATAAGAAAGCAGGATAGGCCTTTGCTTGACATGGTAGTCGGGATTATACACAATGCTAGTACAACATGACAAGCAAGTATCTCAATCAGTGACATATACACAAGGTAAACAACGATCAGAAGGCTCTACAACCGTAGAGACATTGATGTAGAATGCTTCCTCGACAAGGACTCGACAAACTGATACTTGCAAGTTCCGAATGCGTCCAATGTACCCGCACGCTGCAGTATCTATCAAGGGCCGAATGCTGTGACCAGTTCATCGCCACCACAAAATCCAGCACTTCTTGTACCACGATCGAAGGAGAGACAGCCTTATTCCTCATTCAAGGCTACTAGTTGCAGCTTTTGAGTTTCACGACGTACAGCCACTGCAGCAATGTATGCACCTAGTTGTTTTTATCAAGGCCACCGTCTTGGACAAGCCTCATGAAAGGGATGAGACTTCCGATCTCTTACATACCATGGAATGCCAGTGGTATTATGTGATACCTAAAGTATCGTGTGAGGATACTCTCTGTTGACGGAGAATGCCGTTGTCTGTTCTCTTCTTGATAAGGGGAGTATTGATATCTCTATCTGATGGAACTCATGTAAGATAGAGAGAGGGACCGTGTATTCTTTCAGAGTACTTGGACCTTTAGAAAACCTATCTTACATCCAACGAGCAACTTTAGCATCAGGGCCGCCATAATGGATCACTGTGTGCAGTGAGCTACAATGTCGAGATGATATCGTCTTGGACGACCCCGACCCGACAATTGTCACATTGCATATGTGTAGGATACCTCAGCATGCGGGCGAGAAAGCTACAAAAACCATGAGTGGTGACATAACGTGAACGGTATCAAGTGAACTCCGATTCACACAATACATTTTCGAATCCGTTAGGATTTATGCCGCCCACTCTTCCAAGATCGTAGTGGCGGACTCATAGCTTATCGGTTCCTCCTTGTTGTTGACAGTGTTGCTTTCGTAGTCTTTGCTTTACCACTGTCCATATACATGCGATGGGTAGATACTGGGCGAGGAATTATGCTGCCAAACAAGAATTCCATTGATGGCTAACTTATGCTAACATGTACTGCAGGGCCATGACTGCTTTGACCATGTCCTTGGTTTGAACACTCATAGTTTAGCCAAAGTCGTAGACAGTCCCGTTAACGGCACATTGTTGAGGTTTGCGCCCTCCCAGTCAGCTGCTAGTAAAGGCAAGAAACTTCGATCGTTACCAAGACCAGCCGGTAGAACCAAGACTAAAGCAGTCACCTACAGGACCGTCGGCCACTAGTATCGAACTGAGAACTGGTTGAACAGTGTAGTACAGGTATGCATTTCCCATTATTGACAACCGAGGCATCATCCTATTTAAGCATTCGGTGACAATGACATTTCCCGTAGCCCGCCATAGCTTCATGAGAGTACGGCGAAAGCCTGTCAACATATACATGTGCTGAAATGCTGTAACAGTAGGCGTTAATTCATGATCGTAATTGTAATTGTGTTTGTAAATTCGCTAGGTGGTCCAACCCGCACACCGTCCATGTCCAAACGTAGTCCCTATGAGGAAGATAGACATCGAGTCCATAGCAACGTTCGGCGTTTATACCACAACTCTCCACGCATCCTGTTGTGAATGCTAGCTTAGAACTGGTCTGCCATTTTGTTAGCGTTGATTCATTGACCAAAATCCTCAATCTCATATAGAGTACACATCGCAGCATTCTCATAGACATGGGAACAGCTCCAGAAAACTTACCAACAGTCATGCTATTGCTAATGTCGGTAGACTCCACCATCTTGGTGAACTCCTCAAAGCTAATCTTGCCATCCTTGTCGAGATCGGCCTCCATGATGGTCTTGTCCACGATCTGCTGCAGCTGCTGGTCTTTAAGGTTGCTGCCAACCATCATCTTGAGGACAATGAAAAGCTCTCCGTTGCTGATGTATCCATCACGGTCAATGTCGTAGACCTTGAAGGCGAATTGGAGCTTCTGTTCCTTGTTTCCCTTGCTGCTGAACGCTGAAAGACCTGTAACGAATTCTTGGAAATCGACGTCACCGCCACCATCCTCGTCGAAGATGGCGATCATTCTGGGGAAAGCTAAGTTAGCTTGTTGTAGATATCGAGAGGTGGATGTGGCAAACAGACCGTGTTGCCAGAGGGTTGGAGGAGATCTGAGGAAGACTGAGGAATTCATCGCGCTCGATTGTACCGGAGTTGTCCTAGAAAGATTCAAGTTAGCCCGTTGCGCTCATTAAATGAATTCTATACTCCAACTTTGCGCCTCAACCGCTACCATCACCAACACCACCAAGCTCCATCATAAAACAAAAAGTCGGGAAGCCTGCGCACCTTGTCCAGTTTCATGAATCGCTTTCGCAGGCGATCAACCTCTTCTCTGTCGACTAGAAATCGCACATCTCAGCATATGATATCACACCAAGACCCCTCCCCCAACCGTGCGTTGAGGTCGGTTCCCAGGGCAGGGTTTCCTCACAGTTGGATCCTTGGACGAGGTTGTCCAGGACTGCGCTGGTAGTGTTGCCCATATTGGCAACGTGAGGCGAATTCGAAGGGTGGAAAGGAAAAGTTTGGCTTTGATCGAGGGAAAGTTATTATTGTCGCAGACGTCGGGAGGATATAAAGAAGCTGTCCTGTTGGGTCAAGTTAATCCAAAGTTTGGTGATAAGGCTGAATTGCAAGTCTCACTGTCACTGTCCAGCCGCTAAGTTTAGGTAAGGTAATTCTAGACCGACCTATCTTCTGCTCTGCTCTTCTGCGCAAAGGGGCAGGTGCGCAGAGGGGTAATTGCCTAGCGGGGCGGGGAGGAGCACCTCCCGATGATTTTACGGTTTACATGCAGTTTTGTTGTTGGTGATACGGTAACAATCAGATTGAATTTAATTTCACACGAAAAATTAGAGGCAATATAATCCGAATACTAATCAGCGTCTCGACCTTGCATGTATTGAACTAAAAGTTTTAAATAATCGCGTTCGTACAAAAAACAAGTACTTACAGCCATGACCGTTTCATTTAAACTCCGTTTCATACGTGGTTGTTGTGCCAGCAACAAACATTCTTGCGCTTCCAGCGCTTGCATTCACTAAAAGCTTGCGCTGTTAGGCAGCTTGCACCACTAAAGAGCGCTCGCCCAATAGCGAAACCCTTACACTACCGTATGTTACGGTGGCTCCGGTCGCCCCAAAAATAAGGAGGCAGTGGTCCGAGTGCCCAAAGTACTATGCCCGCAAAGCCGCGCTGGAGAGTGACCTCGACCCCTCTCAGCTGCACACCGTCATCCAAACTCAACTGTCCCGCTCCGCCAGTCAAAGGCCTATTCTCCCTTACCAAAAACTCCGTGCAGCGAAAAATCTTTGCGCGCCAAAACAAATCCCCAACGTCAGCCCATCGAGCCCGACTACGCTGCCATCGAAAAAAGGCTACAACGGCGCCTTTTGCATCGAGTTCTGGCACGTTTTCGACTTAATAGACCCCATTTTATGACTTGATCGCTTTTTTTCGCGGTTTTTCCGCCGCCTGACCGCCCTTCCTCCGACCTCCCTTTAACCCCCTGCCAACATGTCATCACGCAAGGTTCGCGTCAAGAAGTTGAACGTCAAGACGACGCTTCCAGTTCTTCGCGAAGACCAAATCGATCCCAACGAGTACGAAGCCCTTACAACTGATAACCAAATCGCGACCGGTGTCGAGCAGGCTGAGGAAAACGTGAGTCCCTTCTCCTTCTGCCACCTCTCATGATATCACGTGTTTGTTCACGTGACATGACTTGGCTTACCTCTCATGCTCTGGTTTGATTGGATGGCACTATCATCCAATCAGAGGCCATCATGCCCCACCAGGCCTCATACTTACAATTGCGATAGGAATACCATCTTCAGACTATCCTCAAGGAGGCAGGAACCAGCAATGATCAAGAGATTCCTGTGCCTCCTCCCCAGGAGAGCGATATCAACTATGATGAGCTCTATCCTGTTCCTTTCCACAAACCCTCCTCTTACATTCGCTTCTCACAAACAGTCGAGGAGTGCATAACATGCCTCTATGATATGACCACAGAGGACGATGAGTTCCTCAAGCAGTACAACAGTAAACCACCCTCTGCCGGTGTTCTCTCTGAAGATGATTTTGAGCACATCATGGAGGTGTTTGAGGACACCGCCGCAGAACAGACTCCATTTGCAGCAGTCGATAACACCGTTGCCGCTTATGATATGATGTTGCCTGGCCTCACTCACCTCAATCAAACGGTTTCGACTGACATTCTCCAACATGCGAAGCCCGTGTACGAGTACTGGAAGTCGAGACGGCAGGAAGCCGGAAATAAGCCATTGCATCCTAGCCTCAAGTTTGAGACACACCAAGAGACTGACGATACGGACCCCTTTGTCTGCTTCAGGCGACGTGAAGCTCGCCAGACTCGAAAGACAAGAGCTCGTGACAACAAGATTGCAGAAACCCTCAAGAAGTTGCGCCGTGAACTTGAGGACGGCCGGCAATTGGTTCTCTTGGCGTATGAACGTGAAATGGTGAAACGAGAACTTATGTCAATGGACCGTGCTATCTTTGAGGAAAGGGCAAGACTCAAAGATATGAAACTTCGGTTGGGGATCAAAGGCGAGGACGAGGATCTCGTCAACCAAAAGGTTTGTTTCTCGTATCCGGATCAGTTCCACTTAGTACTAACTCGCATCTCAGCCTCAAAAACGCAAGCCTGTGGAGCCCCCTGTTGTACGACAACCAACTGGTGCCCATTTGCGGCAACCTGTACGGTCTGATGGTAGAACGCTCGATGCTGACCTTGTCCTGCTATCGGACAAGCTGGCAGAGAAGGAGACTGAACTGCGACTCGATATAGAAATGAAGGTCCAGAACCACCGAAAGTGGAATCAGAACCATATTGATCTCACTCGAGAGCCACTGTCGCCAGTCAAGGAACAAGGCGCAGAGCTCAAGTTCCGACAAGCCAAGACACAGTATCTGATGACGCCTCCAGCGTCGACATCGTCAGAGATGGAAGTAGATGAGATATCCCCTGACGCTATGCAATTGGATAGACGCGAACCACCTGTCTTCCAGTTCACTGCTGGGTCAGGCGAGCAGTCGAAGGGTAGCCAACCAGCCTTCCGTCGGCGAATCGGTCGCTTGAATCGATTGTGGATTGACCGAAGAGGTATGGTGACGCCACCACGGGAACTTGGTGAAGATAGATCAGATCGGTGGAAGTATGACTCGGACTCTGACGACGACGAGCCACCTGTGTATGAAGTTGATCCGTTCGATACCCGAGCACTCAAGTTCCGAGCGACAATTCCGCTGAACCCTTACATGTTCAGAGGACGTCCAGCAGTACCCCCAGAAGCTGTAGCAGCAGCGCAAGCACAGGCGGGCAACCGAGTGCTGCCATCACCAGCTATAGCGGCGGCGCATGCGCATGCTCAAGCACACGCCCAAGCAGCAGCACAAGCGCACCTGGCGGCGCAAGCCCAAGCCAAGGCGCAAGCAGTAGCACAACAACAAGCCCAAGCAACCCAAGGTGTGTCGTAAGCGGAGGGCAGGGAAGAGGATTGTATGACTATGGCGGATATTTGTTTTATACCCATTATTAAAAGAACAGAGCGGCGGACAGTCGGGCAGAGTCGACGAGCTCGGCGGCCATCAAATGCGTCGTGTGTATTATTTAGTCGTTGACGAGGGCATTGCATGGAGTTTCGGAGCGGGTGGTCGGTATTTGGGCTTTAACGTGGGAGAGCCTATTTGGTGGCCTAGATCGAGAAAAATTAAAAAAGAAGAACGGTCAAATTACGTCCGCAACAAAGACAGTCCCATAGTGATCATCTTTCGTGCTATATTCGTTCTTGGTCGTGGTAGAAGAAGTCGTAGTGGTAGCGTGACATGGTCATGCGGATGTCATGCTGTAGGCTGAGGGGAAGCTCTCTGGTCTGGGATCGGGATCTGATGTGCCGACTCAGCAAAGACAAATTTCTGGTCTTAGTAGAGCAATTGTTATCTGGCAAGTAGAAGAACGCAGGTATATGGTCGTGGTATGTTGGTTGTAGAAGAAATGAAGCTGAAATTGCAGGTTGCGATATTGTAAAAGATGAGCAAGCTTAGCCGAGAGAACCTGGCTGATATCATATTAGCAAGGATCTCATTGCGCTGTAAGAAACAAAGGAAACATAGAACAAAGAGTAAGTATGTACCTGTCATAATAACAAGAGCCGTATATTAACCCTCCTTGTAGGGGAATTAGAAGGCACGGAATAGACGAAGAAAAGATCTCGAGTGCAGAATGCGAGTGATAGAGGAGGCTTTGAAGTGGAGGGCGGGCTGCGGGTGAAGGAAAAGTGGCCGGCGAACTGGACGTTGTGGATTTACAGAACATTTAGCCACAACGGAAGCATTTTCTGATAGATTGTGGCTAGTGCGCCCAAGGAAATGGAGAAGAAGAAAAAAAAACCTCGATCTTTTCATTTTATGCATGATAGTAAATAGCTCGTAATTACAACCAAGTGTCAGGTACAGCAATAATAATTTCAATGAACTTTATCTATTAGTGACATATAAGCTTCAGCCGAATATATCAGTACTCTAGTGTTAAGAGCCGCTTTAATAAAAGGTCTTGTCTTATTCACAAAACAATCTAAAGATTTACCGTCATGTATATTTTTTCTTCTCCAACCGTTCACGGTTTAGTTGGGACCCTGAAAATTGCAAATCGGAGCCTCCCGTCCCCTCCAGACAGCTTTCACTTTTGTCCATAGAAGAGAAGTGTGGCTGGTGATGACGCCTGTCGAAACTGCCCGGTTGTCTAAGCGAGGCAGAGGGGCTTTTAAAACCTGCTGCCCTTGTAAGACTATCTATGCCTGACAGAAAGAGAGCATCTGCCCCTCTATCGATTAGAGAGGCTTATCGCATTCTTGACCTTGAGTTGCAAGCATCAGATATCAAATAATACTCTGAGATACGATATACCTATACAATGACCATTTAATTATCTTTCCCTTTATGATTTATGATACAAAGCTATATGCATATGCAACTCACCTGTGCAGGTACTTAGACAGACCCTCATCAAACGTCAACACCATCATCTCGATAACCCCCACCTTTTCATCCTCCCATCTTTAACCTCACTTGCAACGCCTCATCACACAACAAAATGGCTTTCGCAAACAGATCTTCCTACATCGCCCTTGGCTGCGAAGGCTCTGCCAACAAGCTCGGCATCGGCGTCATCCTCCACACCCCAACCGAAACCAAGATCCTCTCCAACCTCCGCGACACATTCGTCTCCCCTCCAGGCACGGGCTTTCTCCCCAAAGACACAGCCGCCCACCACCGCGCCCATTTCGTCCGTCTCGCCCGCGAAGCCCTCTCCGAGGCAAAAATCACACCTGCAGATGTTGACTGCATCTGCTACACAAAGGGACCCGGCATGGGTGCCCCGCTGAACTCGGTCGCTGTGGCCGCCAGAGCGTTGAGTCTGCTCTGGGATAGACCGCTCGTGGGTGTGAACCACTGCGTGGGACATATTGAGATGGGAAGATATATCACTGGTGCGGAGAATCCGGTTGTGCTATACGTTTCTGGTGGTAATTCGCAGGTTATCGCGTATGCGGAGCAGCGATACCGGATATTTGGCGAGACGCTGGACATAGCGGTTGGAAACTGTCTTGACCGATTTGCTCGTACACTTGAGATCAGCAACGACCCTGCGCCGGGATACAATATCGAGCAGCTGGCCAAAAAGGGGAGCAAGCTATTGGATATCCCTTACGCCGTAAAGGGAATGGACTGCTCGTTCTCCGGCATTCTAGCATCTGCCGATGCGCTCGCTGCGCAGATGAAAGCTGGCGCAGACTTCACACCCGAAGATTTGTGCTTTTCGCTACAAGAAACAGTATTTGCCATGTTGGTCGAGATCACAGAGCGAGCTATGGCGCATGTTGGGTCTTCACAAGTTCTCATTGTGGGAGGTGTTGGTTGCAACGAGAGATTGCAGGAGATGATGGGACACATGGCGCGCGAACGAGGAGGATCCGTATATGCGACCGATGAGAGATTCTGCATCGATAACGGAATCATGATTGCGCACGCTGGATTGTTGGCATATGAGACAGGATTCAGAACATCTTTGGAAGAGAGTACGTGTACGCAAAGATTTAGGACTGATGAGGTATTCATCAAATGGCGGGATTGATTCTCCCAAATAACAAAATTATGATGAACTATGTTCTTGGGTTTATATGCAGGAGTTGAGTTGTGCAACACCTCGTATCTCCTCATCATGGTGTCAAGTTTATTCTGACACGCCTCGTCTTGGCTTATATCAGTCACCCAGCTCTCACTAATCTTATGTTCGGCCACAACCCAAAAGCCTAGAGCCTCATCCTCCCCTATGACTGGGACCTACTCCCTCATATATCTTTAATGCATTGCAACCGTTCCAACATCACATCGTAGCTTTACCGCTGGCATGTCTATATGCAGTAGTTAAAGCTTATGCAACCGTTTCATACCCGTTTATCATGTTCGTCATTCACCCTCACTTAACCTTCATCGGAAGCTGTGGGTTTGTAGACGATTGTTGTGACATACTGTGTCAAGTAAGTATCATTCTTTCATACTACTCATGATTCGACATACCTTATTTCTATACCGTGTAGTAGCAGAAACAGCAAGAATATTGTTCTTAATGCTACTTGTAGCAAGGTGATTCAGTATTGTGTGGTTTGGCATATTGAGAACACTGTTGTCATCCTTCATCAAAGTCGCCGCATTTAGTATCGGCTTGCTTAAGAAGCCTGGCAAAGCAGGAGGATTTGGTAGTCTCTCGATTGCGTTGACTGCGTATTGATACGCCTGAGAATCCTCAGCCTGGTCAAAGTCGACAAGATATTTTGGAATCTGGCTGCGATAAGCTTCTGGAGGGGGTACGGGCTTGGCCTTTGGTTGAGACGGTGGCTTTGAGACTTGAGGGGCCATCTCCTGGGCTTGTGAAATCGCCTGAGTAGCGACTGCGGCCTGGGCTTCGGCGTGCGCAAGGGCCGTAGGCACAGGAGCCTGCTTGTGGGCATCGTCGGGGCTGACTTCGATGTAGTTGACAAGGTTGTTGCCAAAGTCCACAGTAGTGGGCAGGTCAGGGGATGTCTGCATAATACCGTCCACCAAAAAGCGGACATGATGAGTGCCTGGCAGGACATAAACTGTTGTCGCAAAGCAACCAGGGCGGCCCTCGCTAAGCGATACGTCAGCAATCGCATTTCAGAAATACATATCGGCAACTCCTGAGTCGCATGGGGACGATCTCGTACAACGGCGATCCGAGACCACAAAACAGCCACGGAAACACAGACCGCGCAGTGATCGCCTCTGTCTCAGAGGAGATAATGAATAGCATTATGGCACTTACATGGGATTTAGTCTCTGTTTGCGATTCCATTGAAAAATGGTACCTGTCACATAGACCTTGTCGCCTCCACTGAGCCATTCCAACTCCGTCCGGACAACAGGTCTCGTCTTGTCAACCCGTAGCTCCTCGCCATCCTCTTCATCCACTGTCGTAGCGCTGAGGGCGGAGCTCTTACGGGTGATTCCGTCCAGCGAGTCAATAGGCTCAACATCGGCCGCCTGGTCCGTTTCTGGTGCCAGGATTGGGGATCCTGGTGTGTGTACCTCCTCATCGATGGGGAGAGGTAAGCGAGGGGGTCGAGTCAGATACATATCTGTGATGCTGCTGTTGGGAATTAGTGCAGGGTCGTGGGCGTGGGCGGACTGGTGTGATCGCAGAGAAGAGGACTCCATAGGGACATCGAGGGGCTTGGTCGGTTCGTCGCGGTGGTAAGGTTTTGACTCGACGGATTTGGATTCGGGTGTAGCAGCAGCAGCAGCAGCTTGTTTCTCGGCGATGGCCTTAGCATCCGAGGACGAAGCAGTCTTGTGCACCGCTGTAAAGTTGTTATGCGGGGAGCCGCTCAGAGAAGACACTGCCGTGGGAGGCAAGCTTTTTGGCCGATTGATAACAGTTGAACCCTGGGCCTGCGCCATGGAAGGCTCCGGCGGCGCGGCAGAGCGATGGGTGTGTCCGGTGATGATATTGCGGGCATCCTTGCGCAGATGATGGCGGGGAGATTCATGGCCATGGAGATGACCATGGGCCGAACCCGGAGTCGAAGCAGTCGGCGTGGTCGGCTTGGAGGACGAAGACGTGTTGTTACCCATATTTGCTACCTCCTATCCCCTCAAAGGATATATCCTTTGACTCTAAAAGCGTTGGCGATCGTTGAGATGTGTCTGGAAGTCGGAAAGGCGTTGAGTTGGGGGAAAACGTTCGGATTGTCGGTATCTTATCGGGACAATGACACAGGCATGTCAATACTGAATTGAATGACGCAGCAAATGCTCGAATAAAAATTGATTTGTTGGGAAATTCTGCACGTTGCGCACTGAGCGCCAATTAGACGTTTGTGTCAGAAAAGAGGCGGACGAGCAGGAAACGGCCTGGCACGGCAGGGTTGGTGTGAGAATCCGGGGGTGACGAGACGGGGTCTTTGTGTAGCGTGATGTGATGTTAAACAATTCGATGCGAAAAAGGGCGTTATATTTCGATGTCCAAAAATGGGAGTTAAACCGTCTCGCTGTGTGGTGATATTGCGATGAACGGGAAAGTATTGTCGATGTTGCTTCGTGGTATGCTCTGAGGCGTTTATTTCGTTTGGTTGTCGCCCTGTTTGTTCGTCGTAGGTCGCGGGGGTGGAGATGAAGAGAGATTGATGAAATGGATGAAGGGGAAAGGGAAAGAGAACGGGTGGGATGTTTGAGTCGTGGTGGGGAGTCTGATAGGTAACAGTCTTGGAGTACTTTCAGCTACATATTCCGCTGCGGGTTTACAAAGTCACTCAACAGCTCTCGTTAACGTGCTGAGACAAGCTGCCATGCCCATCAAGTATCCACTCAATCTCGATAGACATGAGCTCTCATCCACAACAGCTCAAGGGAGCTCCTAGATTTAGAGGACAAGCAAGACCTGACCTTTGCTTCATACATCATCTATTATTATAGATACCCTAGACAACATATTGAAGTCCTACACGCTGCTTGCTTTTACTTCCAATACTTTGACAGTTTTCCTTCCTTTTGATTCAACATTGCAATTCTCCTTCAATATTGCCTAATGATGTAATCCGCCCTACCTACCTAGACAACCTCCTTCATCTCATATCAACCACCATAAGTTTCTCACTCACTACCAGCAACAACATGTCCGATCACTCACTCCCAACTTCCACAATCGTGGCAGCGACACATGCTGAACAAGCTTCACCAACGATCTCCCCCTTCCTACTTGCTTTCGATATCATCGTCGCCATCTTTACTTGGCTCTTTTCATTCGACTGGTCCGGTCTCTTTTTACGCGTCTTTGCCATTGTCAGCTTTCCCATCCGTCTCATTTTATTTCCGTTATCATTAGTTGCGAAAGTTCTTCTTACTATCTTTGCTCCCGCTATATACCTGTTTTCCTACGCGGTAGCTGGGGTGCGTTCTGTTTGGGCATTCCTAGCTGGCTTAGAGGTATGTTGACGGCTTAGAATTCGGATGTCAGATAACAAGCTAACATTTTACAGCCATTATACACATTTGTAAGATTGTTCAGCACTCATATTACCTTGTCATTCTAACATTACTCTAGTTCGGTGCAGCAGCTGGCGTTGGCATTATGGCTGGTATTGCCATAGCCATCTTCTCATCCGTCATCACAGGCTACCTTGGAATGCAGAGTGATGATTTCGGCCCAAAACGATCAGCTTCTAAGGAAAGCCTGCTCGAAGGAAGCAGCCGAAGAGATTCGTTGTCCTCAGACACGGATCTTGGATGGCAGTGGTTGGACTCATCCAGCTCAAGACGCCGGCCAACCAGTGGTTTGCTTTCACAGACAATTCACGAGGAGGACGATGATTCAGAGTATTGATTGTATATGAATGCTATGGTACATCAAGATACAGCCACGAGCTTCCTAGCTTAGGGATGATTTCGTATCTCGTGTTTCTTGAAATCAGAGGGTTAAAACGTTAGAGCCCTCTTATGATGCGTCGCTTCACGTATATGCCAGACACTTGGCCTCGTCAAAGTTGTTTCTCCTAGTTTCATTCCGTTGCGCCGTGTTCCTGTAATGCCCGAAACGACATGTAATTAGAATCTTGCATATTCTCCTACGAAACGCCATACGGTAATTCCGGTCCTGGTCGTCGCTCTTGCTCCCTTACTCTTCTGTATCCATTAACATCTGCCAATGAGACTGTTGTCGAAAGATTCTATCTCCGATACCCATTGTGGTCAGGCCTGTCTCGGTCTCTTGATCGGTCGTGCCTTGGTGATCTGCTACGGCTCATGGTGCCACGGTCCCGGTCAAAGCGTCGATCCTCTCGGCTATTGCGGCGTCGACGGTCGTCCCTAGGCGGTGGGCGATCATCTCGTGGAGGCGGGCGGTCGTCTCTCCGTCGACCTGGGTCATCCCGATTATAGGCGGGAATGTATGTGTCGACATCTGGTCCCCTTGGCCCAGGAGGTCCTCTGCCGCGCGGAGGCCCTCGATCTCGGAAGTCCGCATCGTCGTTGTTGGGAGGTGGTCGTGGGGGCAGTCCAGCGCCTCGTTCCCGTTGCCAGGCAGGACGTCGATCGTCGGGTCCGTTGCGGTATCTGCCACCGTTGACGCCGTTGCGACCATTCCCATAAGGCTCATTGCTATTGAAACCTGCTGCAGCGCCGTTCGCGTCAGGGCCAACGCCAACAGTTCCACCCTTAGGAGCTGGAGGAAGAGCGGCCTTGCGATCATGGAACTTTCTACGGTCCAACTCGTGACTCTCTTCGTAGATAGGGATCTCATGAGGTTCAAGTGGCAGAGGCTGCATCTTGAACCATGGGTGTTGCAAAGCATCAACGGCGTTGATTCGTGTCCGCCAATCCAGTCTGAGAAGTTCTTTGAGTAATGAAACTGCTCCTGAGCCGTATCTGAGGGTGATGTTAGAAACGCGACGAATCTCGGAATTTGAGGCAACTTACTGTCTGAAACGGGTCTCAAGGTTCCCTGTTCGTGGTCGAGGATTCAAATGCTCACCACCAGGAAGCGATTTCCATCTAGGCATGTTCTCTTCATTGGGAGAGCCCATCAGGTCCCAGATAATATCTAGTTGAGCTGCATCGCTCTCGCCTGCCAAGATGGGCTTTCCGTACAACATTTCGCCGAAAACGCAACTGTAACAATTGTTAGAATCGTCAAGACATCAAAGGTCTCAGGCCATGCTTACCCTACTCCCCAGACGTCAATAGCGGGGGTGTATTGCCGCAGCTGTAGCAAAAGCTCGGGTGGTCGGTACCATCTGGTGACAACTAGGCCAGTGTAATCTCGCTTGCCCTCGCCCATGGGCACTCCAGACTGTGGTGTCTGTCCGTCGTAATGTCGAGCAAGACCAAAATCGGCAATTTGCAGGATACCCTTGTTGTTAATCAGCAGATTGGCCGCCTTCATATCGCGGTGCAAGATGCGACTATCGTGCAGGTATCGAAGACCCTCGAGAAGCTGCAACATGTAGCATTTGATCTGAGGCTCTTTGAACTGTACTGATGGGTTGTCGAGGAGGCCGGACAAATCGTGGTCCATGTAAGGAGTAGCCATGTATACAATAGGCTTTTTGCGCTTATCGGCTGGGGGCTGGTCAGTTTGGCTTGATAAAGAGCAGCCAGGCCTACTTACTCTGTCTGGTAGGGTGCTCGATAGCCATATCCTCAAGCCGTAGAATGTTCTTGTGTGACAAAAGCTTAAGAAGCTTGATTTCGCGAAGGGCGGTAATAGGGAACTTGTCATTGTTAATGTGGCTCTCTCGGTGGGGTGGTACAAAGACATACGCCATCCTTCTCATGATGCATGATAATCTTCTTCAAAGCGACAAGAGCGCCAGTTCTGCGCAGTCGGGCACGATGAACCTCACTGAACAGTTGTTAGTATAAGTGATCGAATCTCGTCGTTGTGGCAAACGTTGGGGCATGTGGTGATCATGGAGTCGTACCCAAATGTTCCCTCTCCCAACTTGCCCAGCAGCTCATAGTCGGAAATGCGCGAGCAGCCCTTGAAACTTGATCGTGGCCTCAAATGGTTCAGGGCAAAAGTTCGAGGCGAAGTGCCATCAGGCGTTGTGTCTGATATTTTCTCCATCTCGTCGAGTCGAAGGTGCGCGATGTTGGGATTTAAAATCGGCTCGAAAGGTTGACGATGCGCGCGTCAAGAGAGTGAGGCTAGGGGACTTGTTAAAGGATTCGCATCGCTTTTAATCGTGGAAAACCGAGAAAGTTCCGATGTAATAGAATTGAGGAGTAATGAAAAGTCGGACAATTGGCGCTGATAGAAGTTGAATGGGGGAATGGGATTTTTTTTTATAATATTAGGGATGTTTGTCACCCCGTTTGATTGATATGATTGTCAATGCACTGACAATAGGTAACTTAAGACCAAGGCGAGAGTTTAGAGAGGTGCACGAAGGCGGTGAGTATGAATCAATGGCAGAAATGTCAAGAAAGGCTTAGCGTCTGCAAGTGATGGACTTTCCAAGAATACGTATCTGCAAAACCCTTGCACATTTGTATCCATTCTGCCATTATCCAGGTTCAGATGATGGCCAATTATCAAGATCTCCTCTCTCTTTTAGCGATTCTCTTGCAGTAGGGGACCATTTGCGATCGTATTGGTGTGTACATCACATGCAATCACAGATAGGCACTCTCTTTTATAGTTGACTTTATAGCATATCAATTTTATGTATAACTCGTGAGTCTTCGAGTTACCTAAGGTTAGGTAGGTAAGTATGTACACTGAATCTTTAGAATGTCCGATGAATGGGTACTTAGGTACAGATCTGACGTAGGCGTCAACGTTTGTAGCCTTGCAGCGTTTGCGACTGCATATCACCCGTAATCGGAGAGGTTGACATGGAGTGATAGTGACGGTAACGTCGACAGTGAGTGACAGGTCTAAATGGATACCTCTAGGCTGCATCCACTTTGTTCTAGCCTTTTACCATGGAAAAAAAATAACTGCCCGCAGCTCAACGCACGCACGTCCATTCAGTCAGTAATTATTATTCATTCTCTCCCCGTGTCTTGGAGATTGTTTCTCTGGGGTAGAGGATAGGATACTGATATGATTAACACCTTTGTTGAGATAGAGGTTCAGGTGTATTGGTTTAGGCATAAAGAGCGCTTATAGTCAAGTACTGTCCACATCTAATTACTATTCAATATCTAGATCAGCTTGTTCACCGTTTTGTCCAAATTTCAACTGATCACCTGCTATTACATACATTCTAACCTCTAAACACACCATAGACAGAGACGACGACAACAAGAAATACTCTTCTTCCGTCAAGTTAACTAAGCCCTTTACAAGCAAATACGACCTTGGTTTTTTCACACCAATGGTTTTCCTTCTCTAATATTTTAGCCTATCGCATAATTGGCAAGTTACACCATCTAACTCGTCAGTCCCCGCGAGATATCGAGTTTCTGTTACCCCTTCATAACCTCCAAAGGATCCACTTGATGGCTTCGTCTTTGTCCACAAGGTTTTTGCTTTAAATCACCCGAATGTTACGCGTGCCGTAGATAAATTTTCTCTCTTTTCTTCTTCTTAATCGTGAACTTGACCTTTTGTGAATTACTGCTCACAAGTTTGATCGACATAGGCGTCGCTAGGTATCTTATCCCCCGCTCGTATCTAAACTTCATATACGATACACCATCACCGTCTCACTTCCAGCCAATTGGTCGACTGTCAAGTCTATCTCGTTTGATACACTCTCATTAAATAATTCCTCACTCTCAAAATGAGTAGAGCAGTCTCACCCAGTTCACCCGCACCGGTACTCCCCGAGACCAGCTACCCAGAGTCTCGGGTCTTGATCATCGGCACAGGAGGAACTATCTGCATGCAGCAAGGCCCTGATGGTCTTCAGCCAACCGACAACTTTTTAGAGAATGCCATGGCACCTCGTTCGTCATTCAACGACTTCTCCAACCCAGGTAAGCTTTGACTGGTCTCACTCAGCTATTCAAGCATACTAATATACCACAGACACACTGCCTGCTATTCGTGATGGAGAAAAGATCCAAATTGACAGTCTTCGCACTCCTGCTACAGCATACAACCGCCATATCCGCTATGGCATCATCGAGTTCAGTCCCCTGCTGGACTCGAGCTCCATCTCCGCCAATGACTGGGACGCCATGGCTTCGTGTGTTGAGGAGAACTACCACTTATTCGATGGTTTTGTCATTCTCCACGGAACAGACTCCCTCGCTTACACGGCTTCTGCGCTCTCTTTTATGATGGAGAACCTTGGAAAGCCCGTTATCCTTACTGGCTCACAAGCGCCCATCTTCGCTCTGCAATCTGATGGTGTCGATAATCTTCTCGGCTCGCTTATCATTGCTGGAACATTCACTATCCCCGAAGTCTGCCTCTTCTTCCACCACCGTCTGTACCGTGGTAACCGCAGTGCAAAGGTTTCTGCGACTGAGTTTGAGGCGTTTGCCAGTCCTAACAGCGAACCCATCGCCAAGATCAACGGTCTCGGCATCAGCGTTAACTGGCCTCTTGTCCTCCGCCCTACCTCGATTGCCAAGTTCCATGTTACAAAGGGTCTTGACACCACTCACGTTGCCTGTTTGCGTGTCTTCCCCGGTATTAAGCCCGAGATGATCGACGCTGTTCTTCACCTGCCTGACATTCGTGGTCTCATTCTCGAGACATTTGGAATGGGCAATATCCCTGGAGGTGCCGATGGCCCTCTTACACAGATCATCAAGGCTGCTGTTGAGCGAGGTATTGTTGTCGTGAATGTGAGTCAATGTGTTAACGGCTTTGTTTCTCCTGTATACGCTCCAGGCACTGTCCTCGGCCGCGCAGGTGTCATCTTTGGTCTTGATCTTACCGCCGAGGCAGCCCTCACCAAAGTATCATACCTCCTCGCTCAGCCCAACCTGTCAATCAAGGAAATCCAGGAGAAGCTCTCTCGGTCACTGCGTGGCGAGATGACAGAAATTGCCCACCAGAGCTTCTCCCACCCCTCAGGCTCACTCGACTTTGCCGCATCTCACCTCACGCCAGGCGAAACGGCCTTCTCGGCGCTCGGCTATGCGATCGAGAATGGCGAAATCAAACTTGTCAAGGAACTTCTGCAGGGCGAAGGTGTGCAGTTACTCAAGCAATCAGACTACGCGGGCAACACTGCTGTGCATCTGGCGGCAGTGTCTGGCAATACCGAGATCCTCCTAGAGCTGCTACAGCAGGGCGCGAGTGTGCACGAGCGTAACAAGGCAAACCACTCGCCGCTGTTTGTCGCAGTCAAGTCGGGCCAGGAGCCTTGCGCACAGCTGCTGCGTATTGCGGGTGCGCACTTGGCGGTAGAGGAGAGGGAGACAATGCCTGGGTACGTGACACCCAAGTACAGTCACTTTGGAAAGCAAGGTCTGTGATCAGATCAGATCATGTTTTTTTTTTTTTTTTGTTTTTGGGTTACGGGCTTGGTTTAAAATTTGGGGCGAACGAGGATATGGTAAAACGTGGATAGATATAGGCGAAGTTTTGCTTATGATTGTTGGTCATTTGGAACATGCGGTTATGCTTACGGCGTTGAAATGAATCATAAGATGGTTTGGACTCCATATAGATGATATATTGAATTATGAATACAATTTCTATCATGATCCAGGTTCAGTTGCTTCAGTATCTTGTGGAGGTGGGTGGCTTGTGAAATCTCCGATACAACAGTAAATACTCGGAATAAAACATAGCAACAATCAAAAACATACTACTTACCATTAATTCATACGACGATAGAGTTCAGTTATCAGAGGCTCAGTGCAACAGCATTGTCATCTGCTAAATCCAGCTCAAATTCATAAACTGACGTTGAATTTCTCTGACTAACAAGCACAAAGTCTCATAGGCCCTGACTCAACATGTTCCCACATTATACAAACTTCAACCTGTGAGAAGGCAATTGATCATCATGCTAACTTGGGCGATCCGACGACCGTCAAATGAATTTCAACGTCTCCGCGGGAATCATATAAAGAGAGTGTGCAGAGGAGAAGAAAAAACATGACCAGCCCCGTCGTGGGTCAACAGTCGAGCCGGAAATGCCGATTGCGCGACGTCACGTAAAGAGACTATTTTTTACTAAGTATTAAATAATAGTCTAACTTGTAAATAACTAACCTAATCCGAGTTTGTTTAAATAACCATGGTTTCGTATTTGTGATGCAATCAATAGAGACGCAATAACGTTGAAGATTGCGAGTTCAGAACCTCTTTCTCAATTCATCTCTCTCTTTCTTCATCATGACTTCCTGGACGCCTCCAGAACATTTACCAGATCTGGACTCCAGCGAGGTCACATATCCAGGCCACGAGATATCACCCACGGCGGCTCCCACGAATCCAGAAGAACTCAAACATCACAAGCACGACAGGAATCGACGAGGATGGCGCAGAATTGTTGTCAACTTTGGGCCTTCGTGGTTCACTGTGAATATGGGAACTGGCATCACGTCTATTCTGCTACATAACTTGCCTTACCATGGAAGATGGCTATTCTACGTATCTGTTATAATATTCTGTCTGAATATTGCCCTTTTTATCTTGTTTTGTTGTATATCCATTGTGAGATATACCTGCTTCAAGGGAATATGGGCTTCGACATTACGGCATCCTGCGCAGGTTGTTTTCCTAGGCAAGCATTTATTTACTTCGACCAATTGACGAGATCCTCGACTAACAGTTCATCAGGAACAATCCCTGTTGGACTCGCTACCATCATCAACATGATTGTCTTTGTATGTGTCCCAGCCTGGGGTGACAAAGCAGCTCATCTTGCTTGGGCTCTCTGGTGGATTGACATCGTCATGGCTGTGTCCTGCAACCTTTACGTTCCCCATTGTATCATGCGTACGGAGGGTGTAAGTCAAATTCTCCATTTTTTTTCTTCTTCACTCCTTTGTACGGCTTCTAAATTGTTGGCATTATGACGACTTAGATTACACTCGACCAAGTAAATCCATCGTGGCTCTTCCCTGTCATCGCCGACATCGTCGCTTCTGGCTCTGGAGCCATAGTCGCCAATGTTCTTCCCAACGATCAACATGCTATTTGGACCACCATCATCAGCTATATTCTCTGGGGAACCAGTGTACCCACGGCAGTTCTTATACTGGCCATGTATTACAACCGCCTGATGATTCACGATGTTCTCCCGAGTCAAAACGCTGTAACATCTTTCATCACCATTGGACCTCTCGGTCAAGGCGCAGCGGCCATTCAACTCCTCGGTAAAGTCGCCCTAAAAGTTTTTGAAAGGAATGAATTCATCCCCATGGCTCCCATCGCTGGTCAATTCTTCTACCTCAGTGGAATCCTTACAGCCCTCATCATGTGGGGGTTCGCGATTGTATGGCTGTTCTTCGCCCTCGCCACCATTGCCAGACGCGAGTTCAAGTTCAATCTCTCTTGGTGGGCGTTCACTTTCCCGCTTGGTGTCTTTACAGTTTCCACCACGACTTTGGCACAAGAACTTCCCTCGCGATTCTTCAAGGTGGTTGGGACCATATTTTCCGTTGCTGAGACTTTGCTATGGATCATGGTGGCTGGTGGGACCATCAAGGCGAGCTTGAATGGTGACCTCTTCCAGCCACCGCCGCTTGAGGCGTGGGAGAAGAAAGCGAAGGAAGGTGGTCATGATGACAAGGCTGAAGATTCTCCAGCTTAGACGGACTGGGGGAATTATCTGTATGCCTAGACAGAGGTACATACACCTACAAGTACATATTCTTAGTAGTAACAAACATACATTGTAGTAGAGGTATGCAGTGGAAGAGGCGTATTATCTCTTGCTGCAGTCATAAGATTACTGTAACATCCATTGCCTCGATCACCCTGTCAGGCTCGAAACTAGCTAGATACTTGAACAAGGCTTCAACCAGCAATCAAGCATGTATAGGTACGGATCCGGTGCGGGGCCGAGTGATACGGAAGACATATCGGGAAACCCTCCGGAAAGCCCCATATTTCCCGTTAGTCACTTGTAAGGAACAATCAACTCTTCCATTATCTGGGACTTGAATAAATTAATCAATTAGTTACCACCAAGTACTTGGTTCTCTATCTGCAGCACGATAGTCTAAAGCCCAGGTGTCACAGCTTCAACATGATCATTTTCCAATCGCGCTATTCTATTGGCCCAAGCTCCCCCTAGCTCACCCAGAACAGTGATCTAAATCCCCTAATTGAGCTTCAGCTCCAGGGCCCTTCCCCGCTGAAACCCTCACTGAGCTTAGCCATGCTCACTACTAAAGAAGGAAGTCGAACCTCGACCTAATGATTTCTCCACAGTCGCCGTACCTTTCACTTTCAGCACCCCCATCCCTGTTCCATGCATATGTGTCGCCTCCCATCCATCCATATCCATATCCGTAGCTAAGGCCAGATTGTCACACCCACAGTTGGAACCTATTTCTCCCCATATTCCATCATCTCCACCAGCTTCTCTTTCCCCCCTTCTGCTCTCCTCCTTTCACCTTTCCCCCCTCCATTTCTCATCTTCCTCTCGTCTGCTCCCTCTAGGTTATATCGAAATATGTTCTTCAAGGCTTCTCTCCTCGCCCTCGCGGCATCCCACATCTTCGGCGCCGTCGCCCAGGTACGTGTCGCGCAACAGCTGAGCTGAGCTTCCAGCTCCAAATTCGCATCCAAAAAGCTAACAGCCTCACTCTCCAGGACGCGCCTGATGCCAATGTCGCTCCCAAGGCTCCCCTCAAGGCCGAGCTCAAGACTACTTTCCCTGAATCCGACATTCTCGGCGTGAAGCTCGTCAACGGTCGTCCTACCAAGGCTGTCATCGAGGTCACCAACCAGGACGCCAACCCCATCCAGGTCGCTTTCGTCTCTGGTTCTCTCAACACCATGAAGGAGCTTCCTGAGGACAGCCCCCAATATGTCAGCATTGTCCGCAACTTGACGGCCGTTCAGTACAACATTGAGGTCCCTGCTGGCGAGAAGAAGGAGCTTCCCTTCTCTTTCGCTCAGGATATGCAGCCTCAGGAGGTTCGCATCCAGCTCCAAGCTCTTGTTTCTGATTCTACCGGTGCCCTTCACGAGGTTTTGGTCCACAATGGCTCTGCCTCCATCGTTGAGGCTCCTACCAGCCTCCTCGACCCCCAGATGTATGTTCTCTTCCTATCATGACCCATTAGCAAGCTAACCACGCCATCAGCATCTTCCTCTACCTCTTCCTCTCCGCTGCTTTCGCCGGTACCCTCTACTTTGTCTACAAGACCTGGATCGAGGCCCTCTTCCCTCAGGCCAAGCGCCCTCGCACCACTAAGAAGACCAAGAAGATTGTCGAGGTTGCTGAGCCCCTCTCTGGTTCCGAGGCTGCCCCCGTTGCTGTTACCTCTGGCAAGGACTATGATGAGAGCTGGATCCCTGATCACCACATCAACCGCCCCGTTGCCCGACGCGTCAAGTCTGGCGCCAGCGCCAAGGCCAAGCGAGTCGACTAAAGAGGTGGAATATCTTGTTTCGTTGCATTGCGTTCCAAGGCGCGTGTACTAGGTAATGAAACCATGGATTGAGTTTCAAGGTTGGAGACGCAAATGCCTGGGTAAATTGTGGATGATAGTATCATGAAAGACGACCCAATGTGTCACAACACCAGGGACAGGCTAAAAGCATCTGTTGTATATTACATGTACTACAATGAACATCGAATAAATGATAATGATGTTTTTGAACCTTTCTTATGGACTCGAAACTCAGTAATGAAACGCCCTTGGTAATTGACCTTGTTTATATGCAAGCGTGGCGGCAAATCCCCCAAAACCACTTCAGTACCATAACATCTTTTGAAATAGCAAATTACGAGCCGTCCAAAATATATTGTGCCTCAAACTTTGTTTCCGTAAAATGCCTAAACTCATAGTATGTACGTGAGATCTCTGGTCATGCCGTAGTCATAGGCATCCCGCTGATTACGTTGGCATCTGATTGTTATTTCTTTCATCAGCTGCCTCTGCTGCCAGATACCCCATGACAGCCTTTTCCTGAAGTCTTGTATCCTTCTCAGGCTCATTGCCCTTACGAGCAACGTGCCCAAATAGGCATTCCCACAAATCGTCCTCCTCTACATTCTCGCCAGCTGCTCTGTCCTTGCTCATTAAGCTTGAAAGGGATGCCTGCTCGAGCTCGAGTGTGTTAGCCGCCTCGATGTTTGCATCGAGCAGCTCTGGGGTCGACTCCTTGGATTTGCCCTTATCGGCACGACCCATGTGTTCCATTCGTCTCTGTACTGAGAGGTTGTAAATCGACTCCTCGACTGTGCCGGACACCAGGTAGAGCCACACAGTTGTCTCGTGCATTTGACCAATACGGTCCACGCGTGCAATGGCTTGGAGCTCAAGCGCTGTATTGAGAAGGGGCTCGCAGAGAAATACGTGGCTCGCGTTGACAAGGTTCAGGCCGCTAGAGTGGGCTCTGGCATGAAGGAGAAAGCATTCAGTCGAGACATCTTCTTTGAAACGTTTGATGCCGTGCGCATCATCAATGGATGCATGCCCGATCCCAAACCGTGAGAAAGCATTTCGTAAGATCCCCAGGAATCCCTTGTATTGTGAAAAGACGATTGACTTTGCGCCGGGGTCTGATTCTCTTAGCCACATCAGATGTTTGACAAGAGTATCAACCTTCGTAGTGAACGAAGGCCCATCTAGTTCAATGTTTTGAATCTCAGCCAGCTTGTCTGAGTTGAACTCGGAATAAATTCCCGTCTTTTTTGGCGATCCAGTCTGCTTTTGTTGCGGGCACTTTTCGGCGTCATCAATTACCTGTTCTGGGTTGTCGCTGTGCACTTTGAGCTGCTGTGGGTTGATGGTGATGTCGTGCAAATTGGAAGACTTCAGCTTCTTTTTGCATACAGGACAGTTATGGTGTGCCTTGAACCATAACATCATGCATTCTTTGCAGAATTGATGACCACATACGGTAAGGACACCAATTGTGAACTCTGTCTGGCAGATCACACACATCCTTGGCTCGTTGGACTTGTTTCCTGCTTCCTTGAGGTTGAGGACTGAAAGAGAAGTTAGTCGTGAGTCGATCGTTGAATGAAAAGAACGGGCTTAGAAATCACTCACGGTATCTGTGTTTGGCTTCGGCTGCAGAAAGCTTCTGGCGATGTTTATCCTCGGTCTCCTGCATCTTCTTCTCAACTGCTTGGGTAACAGCGGGGCCTTCATAAGGGAGAACACTATCGGAAACAGCCTGCAATTGGCGGTAATATTCCAAGCGTAGGTTCATAATAGTCTTGAAGTTATCGACCTCGGCTTCAAGAGGTAGCTTGGTTTGTGCCTTCAAGGTGGCTTGTGTCTTTTTGAGCTGTCGGTCTACGATCCTACCTTCCATGATACCTCGTGTTGTATCTTTCGAGAGTTTCACAGTCAAGGCTCGAAATTCGCTGATGATCTTGCGCATCGATTTCGAGCTTGGTTTCGCCTGGTCTCGTAGAGTCATAAGCTCGATCAGTTTCTCTGGAGCAGGTCCTTCGCCGCTTTCTGCTAGCTTTAGCGATGTCTTGGTTTCATGCTTGACCAGCTCATTCGTCAGTCCGGTCAGAGCTTCGTGTCGATCAGCAATGACAGCTCCAAGAGCTTGAACATGTACCATAAGTTCGTCTTGAATCTTGGCTGACTCGCCATATTCTTCTCCAGTTGTTTCAGGGTCGTCTTCTTCATCAACCAGGGGTTTCAGGAGGAGCGAAACGATATGTTCCCTCCAGTCGTCGATCAGATTGGCTTGCTCGTTTAATTCGTCATACAGAGCCTCTAGGTCATCAAGAATGCGACCACTTTCGATACCCCGTTCCTCGCTGACTGTGAGCTCCGGAATCTCAATGAAAGATTGATCAGATGCCCTTTTTGCTAGCTTCATCATCGATCGGGCTGCTTTGCGGTGGGACTCGCGTAGGATCTGTCTTCGAATAACTTTTGCTTCTCCATATCCGTCATCCTCAAGTTTCTTCATCCGATGGAACTCTTCGGAATCCGGCTCGGTTATTTCTGGATTCTCTCGTATTTGAAAGTATGCATTTGCGCAAAAAAAGACAGCTTTGTGCTCCATCTCCAATGCTGATCGGAGCCGTCGTCGGCTTTCGTTCACCTGCCCGTTACCCTCAACTTCAGCGTCATCGTCCGAGTCCAACTCAAGGCCATCGATATTGTTGGGTTTAGAAACTTCACCTGGCTTGTCTCTTAGCAGAGCCTCAAGCTCCGCTCGTGCATCGGAGACGAGCTTTCGAGTCTGCTCTCGAACCGATGTCCATATTTTCAAAGCCTCTTTGACTCGCGGGCTGTTTTCATATAGCTGGCCGCGTGTGAGCCGACTTGATAGATAAGCTCTCTCGTCCATTCGAATTGCGCTTTCGCTTTGTTCGATCATTGCATCCAGAACTTCGTCAACAGTTCTCATCGGCCGGTTCTTATTGTGGCCAAGTGCTCGCCGGTTAGAACCCGCAATTTCAGGGTGCAGTGCAGTTTGTCTTAGCCGCACCAACCAGGCTCTCATGTCTTCTACATGATGATCCGGGTCCCAGTCCTCCACAATCGGTGCTCCATCAAGGCTCAATCCGCAAGCTTCTGCCATTTCTCGATACAGAGACTGGTAGTGTTGCTCTTCGACGGCGGTGAAAGGCATACTGATGACAAACCGTTTCTGGGAAGGTATAACCAGCTCGTCTCTGACCATCGACTTCGTGTGCCGGAGAGTGATCTTATTGAATAAACGCTGGAAGTCAGCGTCATGCTGCATTAGGGATTGCCAAATAATGTTCATGGAGCAGTATGGCTCATATCCCAAGAAAAGCAGTAGACCCTGAAGGTCATTAACACTGTTCTTCACAGGAGTACCCGTGATACTCCAAGCGTTGACCCGAGGGATGACACGAGCTACTTTGGCCGCTTGGCTGTAACCATTTTCAATCATCTGAGCTTCATCCAGACATACTCGCCACCATGAAATTTGAGTAAGGGGGGATGTCGGTCGGTGGTACACTCGTGCATGCCGTCGCGAGCGCTCGGGGGGCGCAGTTGTATAGTGAAGCTCAGAAGATAAAATGGAGTAAGTGGTGATGATTATGTCGTGACCAGCGAGCTCATTGATAACGTTTTCCTCATCCTCGTCGTCAATCCCTCTCCGGCCTTCATAAGTTTTGACGCTCAAGCTAGGAGCATGGCGAGCAAGCTCGGATATCCACTGATCTCTCAGTGATGCAGGTGTCACAATCAACGTAGCGCCAGTCGGTGTGAGATTGGCTTGGGCCTCGTAAGTACTCTGGACCAGGGGTCGTGATCTCTTGTGAAGTAAGATTAGGCCAAGAATCTCGAGTGTTTTACCTAATCCCATCTCTTCCGCTAGAATGCCACCTTTGATTGAGGATTCCGCTTGGCGAAATAGTGTTAGATCCCTAGTGACGGTATGGAGTGTTTCGCTCAAGTAGTATTCTTTGCCATCCAGATCCGAGAATTTCTTGAAGTCATATACGTTCTCTCGATCTCTGTTTGCGTATGGCACGATACCACTGCTTGTTTCGGACCACTGCACGCCTTCACGCTGCAACAACCACTGTAATGACCTTTTTTGATACGGGAATAGCGCTGACTCCAGGGTATCGACATAAATAGTTTCCGCTACTTTATCGTCCTTTGGAGGGGCAAAAGCAGCGTCGTAAAAGGCCATAGTAGACGATCCCGATCGGTATGGCAGATCAGTTAAGGCAGAACCACGTAGTAGGAAGTTGATGAGCTTCTGGCTTTCCTTGCGCTCTTGTGCTGATCTATTGTGTGAGTCAGGTGACGGAGAATCGTTCCAGTAGAAGTTGAAGCAAAATTCCATCTTCACCCGCTTACCCTGCCAATCGAGCTTCATGTCAACCGTAGTCCATAGTGCATTAGGTTGAGATGATCGTTGTTTGCGTATGCTGTTTAGGTTCTTTAAATGGTTGTCTGCTTCCAATCTTCGGAGACTGATCGCAACGCGGAAAGGATCGCCTGGGTAGTCATCTGATGAAGAAAAGAGAAGCCGACTGTCTTGTAAAGAAACGCTCATATACTGATCAACTCCCTTGCAAGAGACTGATGTTTGGGAAGAAGCTGTACATTGTCGGGTTATAGTAAAAACGGCCTTTGCGACCAATAGAGAGGTATCAAGCTTGCGCCGCTTAGCAGGAGGTTCAGGGCTTTGCGCTGGAGATTCATTATCAAAGGTCGCAAGCTTAGCAATACCCTCCACCACTTTAGCCGGTATCAAGTCTATAGATGAAAGTGAGCGGGCGTGGCCAAGAAGATGAGAGAAGAAAACAAGACAGAAAACGTGACCCATATATCATGAGAGGCGAGAGTACTTGAAAGTCTAGGCGAAGTTTGGGACCAAGAATCGCGTCTCTCATACTGTTGATATTCGAGGGTATCAAATGTAACTCACCATCGATTCCAACATGTAAGTGAGCGGCCGGGTGTGGAGCGCGCCGTCCTGCTGTTGGCTTTGCTCGGGGCATGACTACCTATGATATGCTGTTTCTATTAACTACCCCGACCGCTTTTTGATGAAAAAATGGCTCTGCTATAAATTCTGATGTTGTTCGAGATGGCAGTTTTGGTTTGGACATTTGCAGGAAGGAGAAAGGAGGTAGGTAGGACAATGAATGTAGGTGGTCTTCGAGGTGGGATGGCAGCCTACCTACCTTAGCTAGTGTAAGTGTCACATAGCCAATCGGAACCCTTTAATAACGACGCCACACTTTCATGTGGCATATTCAGCCACTGCTAGCCTTGCTGACATAATAGGACCCATCGTCAAATTTCGAGATCAACGTTCGTCGGCTTGTGAGACTTTGACGTTGAGTCTGAGGAGCGGCTGAACTGGTTGCCATTCGACCCATTGTATAGCGTGAGTCCAATTGTCATTCTTTATTATTGTTCTACAACTTCTAACACCATGCGTCTAGCAAAATGAAGGGCGAACGACTCAGGTCAACATTTGGCCTGCTTCTGCAGAATGGCAGCGTCTTTTCAAGAACAGGACAAATCCGGCAACTTCACAAGACACGGCCTGCGCACCCTATCCCTAAGCCTGTACCCTTCGTCCCCGATGTGCCGACCTTTCTCACTCTGATCGGCCGCGGTCTCAACAAATACGCCAACAAGTTCCCCTCATGGAACGCTCTCTTCTCCCTCACCTCGCCGCAACTCAAGGAGCTGGGCATCGAACCACCACGAAACCGCCGGTACCTTTTGCACTGGATGCAGCGATATCGAAAGGGCTCACTGGGACCTGGTGGAGATTTTCAGTATGTGAAGAACGGAGAGGCTGTGCTGAAGGTTGCGACACCACCTCCATCGGCCTTGAGGGACACGAAATGGGTCGTTAACGTGCCCCACGATATCACCCCTGCGGAGGAAGAGGCTGGGGAGAAGCCCTCCAAGAAAAGCAAGAAGCCTGCAGAGCAGATCGGGTCAGAACTAGTGCGACCAAACGGATACAAAGTAGTGGGCGCCCAGACGATCGCTGGACCTTATGCCAAGCCTTTGGCTGGAGCCTCGGGTGTTGTTGTGAAGGTCACGGAGGGAATGTGGGAGGACCGTCAAGGTCGCAAGATCGACGGTGGTGAGCGCAGAAGGGCTGAGACCCGGTTCAAGAAGAGGTCTGCGGAGCGAAGAGCTGAGCGTGAGGCCGAAATGTTGGCCAACATGTAATAGTTAGATGAGGGCCAAAAGATACGACATGTACATTTACCACTGTAGTTTTAGCAGATATGACTGGGGCTTATGGACAGCTGAGCAAAAGCATGTTTCACTCAAGTATCGCTCTTGGGTTATCCGATGTGGTGAAGCGAGATTTGACCAAGATGCAATGACATACGATATTATATTATTTTTATATGATGACAGTCGTATCGGAAGGCAGGTGGTCAAGGTACTCCATGAACCCTTCGTGGATTGCCTCTAGTGGAGCTGCCACCATTGTCAATGCCTCATCTCGAAAGGCATCAGCACCAACAACCTTACTGCCTGGTGAATTCTCGCTTCTTGACATGCTTGAAGTGTGAAGCTCTTTCCATCAAGTCAGGCACTTGTTTTCGGTAATCTCGAAGCTTATTTTAACGTCACTTTATCTCGGACTACATATCTGCGCTTCTTGGTAAGTCGAGCAAGCTACTAAATTAGTAACATCCGTAGCACACATGTGGATTGATCATATTCTTTATTTTGTGCGTTAATACTAACAGGATCTTGAACATTATGAATGACATGATAGCCAATATGGAGCACTAATATGTAACTTATGGAACGACTCTTCAATGTTCAAGCAACTACTTAAGTCGCCGATTCTGAGGGACATGATTAAGATGCGTAACTACAAACAACAATTTCAAGAATCGATCCATCCAAAATTGGACCGTATTGGCTTCTACATAGTCAAGGCTGTCTACATAAACACGCACTGAGCGGGCCGTCCATCCGCCAAAGTCTCCTCAGGGGAACATCAAACAACATCGAGTTAGGGTTAAGTGTACGTAACAATGCCATTGCATGTTCTTAACAGCACAAATAGCCCACACCATGCCCATTCCAGAGAGCCATACATTTCGCGGTGCGAAGCCACACTCTGTCGTAGCATATAAGTGGTGGTTTAATACTGTACTGTCCCTTGGCGGAGAATCAGCCCCCTTGTCCATCATACTGTTAGACCTGACGGAGGAAGCTTGCTGGGTAGAGTTGACAATCCTCGTTTAGCTTTCAGCTTCCCATCGGAGGTTTCTTATTTGAGCTCTTTCATTATGTAACTCGGATTTCTCATGCAGGGTTGACCTTCTTGGCACGAAGTTCCGGGCAATCCTAAGTTGTAGCTGAAGATTGCTCAGCCACAACAAGAAAGCCTGGTAACCTTCTCCGTAGGACAAATGACCCTGACTTCGTGTTTGTTTCTGTAGTCGTGGGTACACTACCCGTGCCCTGCACCGGATGCTTTCCTCGTAGGTACTCTTTCGACATTCATTGGGGAGGTGGCTTAGCTCCAAACCGCACCCGAGGCAACCTAGCTTTTCTTTCCAAAGCGCGAATGAGCCTCTATTTGAATGAGTTTTCTCCTCCTCATCTAGTGTAAGTCTTGTATTTGTTGTTGGCTATGTCAGTGTCGAGAAGACGCAACATGCAGCCACTTTCACGATTACACACGAATCAGAAATAGAAACCAACATGTCAACCTTCAAGTTCCATCCATGTATTCTTAGCGGAGAAGTTTGTAGAATATCGTTCTGATTTATTTACAGGTTCCTCTTATTATGCTAGAGGGTTTGAGAGTATTCATTTATTTGCTGGTGACTATATATATATAAATTCGTGAAGTATTCCTTTTATCCATATCTGATCCATTTAGTTACCGTCTCGGGCTTCATTGGGTCCGATAAATTATCTGATTCAAACTTACCTAGATTGACAATGTTCTTTACCGTTGCATCTTGATAATCAGCAGACCTGTTGAGGACAGCCCTCAACCTGTCATCTTAGAGTTTCAGCTATCAAGGGACCTTTGTTTGATATATCATATTCAACAACCAAAGAAGTAACTATGACGGATGAGAAAAGAAGGGGAGGTCAAATCATGTGAAGCTTAACACGATGCAACATTGCATATCACCTGGGCTGCCTAAATTTGGCTTGGAGTAAGCTTGCGTAGCAAGTACATGGGCGTCGATCATCCGATATCACCGACACAACCTACGAGCTAAAGTCAGAGACCAAAAAAAGTCGCAGAGGTACTTTTTGGTTAATGATTGACCCTGAAGAAGCCGATGTTTCCTGAATTTCCCTAGCAATGATAGATGGTCAAATTGCGCTGGGTCACGCACGCCCTTTGCACGACATGTATGTACTTCATTGCCTACTTTACAGTATGACTCTTTTTATACTTGAGAGGCTGGTCAACTTTATTTTATGTCAGTGATATACCCGTAGCACATTGGTCCCCCTCCACAAAGGTATGTCATTGAGGGATGCTATGCGAATGCCCACTTGTAATGGTTGTTTCTTGTAGGGCTGAGGGATATGTATTGTTGGTTCTCGGCTCGGACTTAACTTAGAAGACAGGTCTAATCTTTCCATCATCCAAGTATCTACCTAGTCAAGCTGATATCTACGTGTCCTTACATCTACATATACATGGATATACGTAACGTATGAGACAGGCTATTATATGGAAGCCTAAAGGCAGCGACTTGAAGTACGCAAGGCAGCCTTTTCAGAAATTCTCCGGTAATCGTAACGGCCGCAAGATGTCAAGCATACGATACAGATGGTGTGCAACAAATACCGTACTATTTCTGTAGAGATGGCTTCAGCCAAACGTGTCCGTATTCTCGGGACTGGTTTTGTTGCTGATAATTATTAATTGTATCGATCGTTCACAACTTAATTGCGATGACTCTTATGAATCCCTGTCCTGTTCGGTCCATGAATACCCCAGCACCCAAGATTCGGGGACTTCGGATCGACGGTGACATAGTTACAAGGATTTCCTGAGACGATTTCCATAATTGTCTAGCGACTCAATTGAGTTTCATATTCACGAATTAAATGATAAAGAGCAGGAATTCGAGTAATTGATTCGATGCACAACAGATCAGTTGTACCGTATAAGCCACAACCTTGTAACTGTTGGCCGAGAAAAATATCGGCCTTACAGGGCTTGCTTTCTAGCGCATTCCTATCCTTGAATTCCCTCGTGGCATGGAACTACTTGGGTTACCTAGGCTCTGCTCTGTTTCCCCGTCTCCGTCTCCGTCGTATACCTCGCTCTCGGCCCATGGTACCCGTTCCTCACCATTTCAGGGCGAGTGGCTTGGCAACGCGGCCTTTCTCATCTGTAGTGCCATTCAATTTCTTCCCAGCCATTTATTCACCCAGTCGTCTGTCGTCTCATAGTTGACAGGCAAGGTTAGCGACTTAGACTTGCATGGTATGACATGACAGGTTGCGAATTCACAAAACAAGGGACCTTGCAGAGTATTCGCATGCAGAAGGTACATACGTATTCCTTTCTGTTACAGGGCTTTTGATGTAGATATTGTACGTGGGCGCATACGTACTGCGGTTCCCATTCCGTCTTGATTAACTTAGCTGGGCCTTAGACTATGGGGAACGCCAGGGGACGTTTGTAAGTTAGGTACTGTAGGTGAGTGATTACTAGGTTTCTCGAGTATGACTCCTTCGCCGTCATGGGTCCATGCATCGGCATGTATTTGACGTACAGCATATGAATCAGTTCTTCAGCTTGTAGAGTGTAATAATATACGTATACGTATTCTATGAACCACGAGACCTCATGGCCTCAGTCACCGACAGTATTTCGGATCTGATATCGATTGCCAAACAATTGTTCTTTCACACCCTTACATCTTCACACGCCCTTATACTCGCACGCTATTCGATCCTCGAAGCCCATCTTGGGCTTAGGTTCTCTCGGACAATATACTTATATCGTAACTTACACACTAACCATAAGTCTCTCCCCTGCAAGTATTCCAGGGCTGATGCGAATCCTTCTTGTTAGTCAAAGCAGAGAGACGTCTGTGGACTCACCTCCACCAGTAGCCAAATCTCCCACATATGCATTTGCCTCGTGCCCTCCTCGTAATCTCCATACGTCAATTCTGCCCTACCCGGCTCCGCCGTTCATCTTGACCCTCCATTACCTCACACCCAATTCTTAGGAAACAGTCAAACTTCACCCCGGTCCTGGCCGATTCCATCGTCCCGCTGTCGCATGGGTCCTAGACATTGGATCCGTCAGGTACGGGCTATGATGGTCAAGGGTGTTTTCGCTTTAGCTTGACTTGTACTTCAAAAGTTGTTGCCTTATAGATACATGTATGTGGCCTCGTCCTCTGATTTCGAGTTTCGTCTATATCCCACTCTACTACTATCGAAAGCTAAATCGACAACATTACCTATTTGCCTATCCATTGTTCATCATTGTATCCTTACAATTCAAGAACCAGGGTTTAATTCATTGTAGTCCTCATTGAACTACATCCAACTCGCTCTTGTATCAACCATCTTTGTTGAAGAACAATTCCAGCTTATACACAAAGGTTCTATATCTTAGATGGTCTCCTTCCATCTGTATCAACATTTTCGATTTAGTCCTCCTCAAGATTCCTTCATATGAATTTCTGCTAGTAGATGTCCTCGCCGAGACAGTTGCCATCAAATCTACAAACACCAGAAATTCTCATCCAGAGACCTTCCCCTGAAGTCGCAAACCAGGAGACCCAGTTGACTGCCAAGGACAAGGAGGAAAGTTCTTCTCAGAAAAAGCATTCACAAGCCCGTGAAAAGAGCAAGATGGGTGGAAGCTCAAAACACAGTTCGCATGGTTCTCACAACTCCCGTAAGGGTAGCTCGTCATCACATTCTTCCAAAAAGTCAAAGTCAACTCCAATAGATGATCTTGACTGGTCAGACATCACAGATCCTGAAGAGAGACGAAGAGTTCAAAATCGAATTGCTCAACGCAAGTTTCGTAAGATTCCCTGAGTCCAATTACGTATTACAGAAGCTAACAAAAAGATACAGGAGAAAAAACGCGAGAAAACAAGGAGAGGGCAGAGAGAGATTCTCGTAACCAGGAATACGCTGGCGGGAGCTATCGTGTTCCCTCTGCCAGCGACTTCAGTTCCTACTCAGAGCCCTCAGGTCTTCCATGGGGCAGCATTAACATTGGTCCCTTAGTGGGTAGAAGCCAAGAAGCCGAGAGTCGACACAGCAGTAGTAGGAGAGGAACACACAGCGCAGACGATAGCTTTGCGACAGCGCCATACGGAGCGTCACCGTCTTACAACACTCAATGGACGCAACAAGCTTATGGAGAAGGCAGTAGAGGAGACGATATGTACTATGATGATTTCTACATGTATAACCAGAGCCCCGAGTAACGAACGGGGTGAAGCAATTGTAAGATCATCCTCTAGTGCTTCAGAATATGTCCGCTGACAGCAAGTACAGAGAATGATAGAGTATACTAAGACTGGACGGATGGATCACGATTAATGTCACTATACGAGCTATTGCACACACTCTTCTCCAGAGTTATTTTGCGATACCCCTCTCACTCACACGAATTGGATGTTTTTTTGAGCTGAATTTCTATTATTGGAAGCGGTTGAGACTTGAAACGACATGGATAATTTAAGACGACCTGTGATAAGAATAGTCATGAGGAGTGAAGAATCAAGTTTAATTCTGAGGAGAAATCCCTCTTCTCTCTTCTTTTATTATTCTTTCTATTCATAGATCTTGCTGTAACCTACGGATACTCGCTGTACTCTTCACTCTGTCATTGGCGTTAGAGACAAAGGCGAAGAAGGGATACACTCCACACAATCAGACAACATTTGAGCCTTTGACGTGGTGATGGCCCTTATATAGAAGAAGCCTTGATTATATGACAGATAAATGTAGGAGACAACTTCATAGCATTGGATCATGTTCCAGTGTGAATGTATACATTTTACAAGAAATCTGGTGATAAATGGAACTAATTTCAAGCCGGCTGAGTAGCATTATCATTTGTATGAGCATTCCCGATAACGAACCCATTCCTTCAGACACCTCCATTTCCTTAAAAGTATTCTTTCCAGGACTTTATTTGACGATTTGTATAGCATCACAGTCAAGGAACTTTAAGGATACTGCTTCTGGCGTGTAGATCAGTGACTGCCCAATTAGGCAATCACAAACTCCACTTTTCGAAGTGGTTCCTACCTCCACTCGCACTTGACTTGGACGCTTGGATCCTTGTCACTTTTTTTGTTCACCGCCCGGCAGAAAAAGTGATTCTGCCCTCTAGGAATGCGCATTCCATGAAGCTATCGTCAATTCTTCTTTGCGCCATCCATCATCACAAGACCTGACCGTGAGACATTATACCTTCTGATTCCTTATCTCAGGAATAGGCCTGTCAATCACACTCTTGGAATCAATTTCCTAATCAAATCCTGCACTTAATCTTTTCCTCAACACTCCCAAACTAGCATTATGGGGTCGCGCAACGAGCCAAAGGCCAAGGGTATGTAAGTTCCCGCCTCTCACTTACCTTGCTGCACTATAGCCTACTAGTCGTATGTGTCAAGGCTCCTCTAACATATCCGTCACACAGCCAAGACCTTAAAGCCTAGAACGGACAAGGCAGCCATACTTGAGAAGCGCAAGGCGAAGCGAGCCGCCAAAGCAGAGAAGCGTGCCGAAAAGGCTGCCAGGGCCCAGAAGGCCGCCGATGCTAAGAAGGCCGCCGGAGGCAAGAATAAGGAGAAGTATGCGGCCAAACGAGTCGTCAGCGAGGCAAAGAAGAAGGCGAAGCTCAAGACTCGCGCCGAAAAGCTGCAGAAGAAGGCAACCTCGCTGTTCAATGAGGCCAAGAAGGCTGCCGCCCAGTACCAAGCCTTCCTCGATGCTGAGGTAAGCTCGTCCTCTAGGACGTATTGGCATACATACTGACAGGCCAAATAGAAGAATGCCGCTGAGTCCAAGTCTGAACAGGACAAGGAGGAGGACGACGAGAACGAAAATGATAAGGACAACGACGACACTTCTTCTGATTCTGATGCTTCTTCCGATTCTGACTCTTCAGAGACTTCTGACGCCTCTGAGACCAAGGGTGGTGTTCCTGTGAAGCAGGAGCCTACCCAAGTTCCTGAAGACATTCCCGCTGACGAGATCGTCATGAAGCACCGTCGATTGAGTAACGCTGGTTCCGAACGAAGTCGCACCTCCGTTACCGATGTTCCTGCGGAAGCCGAGGAGGAGCCCAAAAAGTCCAAGAAGGATAAGAAGAACAAGAAGGGGAAGAAGGAGAAGAAAGTGAGGGTGGTCGAGCCTGAAGAGGAGAAGGAGGAGGCCGTTGAATCTTCACCAGAGGAAAAAGAGCCTGAGGTTTCTGACAAGAAGGCCGAGAAAAAGCGCAAGCGAGCGGCCGAGGCTAAGGCCAAGACGGAGGAGGACTCTGAAGAGTCCGCTGCTCAGGCTGAGCAATGGCAAGTCAATGATCTCGAAGGCGGTTCTGCTCGACAGGCCAAGTTTCTGCGACTCTTGGGAGGTAAAAAGGCCGGTGCTACCACCGCTGCCGCTCCTGGCTCTGCCTCCAAGAGCGCAGGTGATTCCACCAAGGCTGAGGCCGATATCCAGAAACAGTTCGAGGCTGGCATGAAGATGAAAAACGATGGTGCAAGCAAGCGCCGCGGTCTTGGCGCATAATTGTTCGCGCTCTTGGAACTGGTCTTAGCTGGCATCAGAAGCTCAAGACTTCAGTAAACTTCCTTACGCAAAGGATGGTATTTTTATCTTACGGTTCATGGCATGGCGTCGGGTAGACAAAAAAGCACAGAAAGAAACCCCTTGTTTTGATCTTCGAGAAGAAATCGATTTATATTGAAACCAGTCTGCGCCTATTCTCCTCAAAATCAAGTTCCATGTGATATCAAGATAGCTCCTCCAACGGCGGAATACAATACGGGCTTTTTCGTCTTCTGAGCATTTTTGGACGGTGGACTGGTGACCCACGCTCGTCTATAGCTATCGCACGGCGCAAAGGCCGCTAACACCTCTTACATCTCCAAAGAATTGCGGTGCCACCGCTCGAGCGACGGCTTGCTCGGGGTATTTGTGTGTTGTTGCTGTTTTTTTGTGTCTTTGTGTTTTATGTTTGCAGTGCAAAGGCTAAGTCAAAAGAAAGCTTAACCAAAGAATCGGGAGAGAGCCTCGAAGACAAGACCGCCGAAGATGACGAAACCGAGGATGGCTGGAAAGACGACAATGTTAATATATTGAACCGTTTGCGACAAATGCTTTCCTAACTCGAGTACTTACTGATCCAGAACATGGAGATAGGTGACTTCTGGACCTTCTCAACGCGCTTCTTGACTTGTTGCTCGGCCTTGCCCATCCTGTTCTCATTGCCCTTGGCAAAGGCCTCGTTGCGTCGTCGCTGCTGGGGAGTTTGCGCCTGTGAAGAGGGTATCATGTTAGCTCCATCTCTATCATGAGATCGACACTGTCGAGTCAGGCAGGGTTCCACGAGTTAGCGACGTACCATTGTGTCTAGAGGTCAAGTGTTAACGAGTGGTAAGAATGGAGGAGAAGACCGAGGACCTGAGATTGGAAATATAGGAGGAAATAAGTCGTAGAAAGTGAATTGCTTCGGATATGGAAATTGCGAGTGCTCAAGTACTAGCGACTAGGGGACAGATTTCAGAGGCCCTGTATTAAGTTAAATGGGCTGCTAACAATTTTGGGGACATGTGTTCCTTTCCCCTTATTAAAGGTACCGTAGCGGACATGGGAAGGGGAAACTAGTACCTAGGTACCTACCTAGAGACTGTCTCCTTCGCCCCACCGGCCCCGCCCCCACTTGGGTCACTGCGCCACAGTCCATATGTGGCTGGTGCTTGTGCGAATGAAGCTTATCGATTGCTATCCTAATGAATGAATTCACTGCGCATCAACATCATGATTTCCGCGACATTGACGAAGCTACGGCCTGTGATTGCGCCAAAGGGCGTCTATAACAGGGATCTACTCTCAGTCAGCAGAAGGACTTATGCGAACAAGACACAACCCAGCCCAACGGTACGCATAGACATTTATATACTTGAGCTTGCATTAACAATGCCGTAGTCTCAGTTCTATCGTACATTTACACGACCGATCGCAAAGACGCTCCTCATCGCTGTTTTCACATATCAGCTTGCATACTGGGCATGGGTGAAGCTTGAGACCGACGAGGTCCGCGCTGAAAGAGATGGTTCGTCTTGAAGAATGTTTGCGACACGGCAAGACGGCTAATATTGCTTTTTGTAGCGACCATCGAGAAGCTGGAATCGACGATCAAGGATTACGATGCTGCGACAAGGAAAAGGTCCTAAAGGCTATTCCGTGAAGGTGTAATTGAGGTTATAGGTTGGAAACGAGTAAACTTTCCATCGAAGGATCGTCTGTGCATTAATGATGTACCAAATCATTTTATAAATTGTCTCAAATACAAACACTTGTCTAAAATGACTTAGTATTAGCTTCCGTGTGGGACTAACAAATGTAGGCCTCAAAGAAGTACGAGCCTCAGAACAACTCAATCATAGTATGTTCAGCTTATCATGATACTTTCGCAAAGGCATCTAAGTCAACGCCGTCTATAAACTCCAAGCATAACCCAAGAAATACGTCTCTCATAGCGCCAACCAGATCATCAATGATACCACACCAAGCAGGAAGGTACTAGGGCGGGCGATGCCCGCTGCACTGATCTTTGTCCTCGCCTCGCCTGGGTAGTTACATGTTATACTAGAAGTATCAGGATCCCTCTGTCCGTAGCTTACGTCGAAACTTGGGAATCCAGGTTGAGGGCAGCTAAACTGCATAGCAGATGGACAAGACTGGACAACGTCGTAGCAAATATCCTCACAAGGCAACAGCTCCTTGTAAGGGCCTGGCTTGACTGTGTCGTCGATCCAGGCGTTGCGGGAGGAGTTGTTTGCAGATAACTTAAGACCCTTGCGGAAGTTATCAGGGAGCGTAGTCCCGTTGGGAAAAGACTGGAAAGCGTTGCGGACAACACTGTGCCGGCTACCACCCATAACGTCCTCACAGCGAGGGATACTGACAGTACAGAGCCAACGCTTGTAGGCCTCGCGACATTGGTCACAACCTCGCACAAGCGAGTAGCGCGATTCAGGGGTTGTTTCGCAAGGCATCTGCATCAGAACCTTCTCAAAGTTGGCATACATCTTTCTGGCGTAGTCATCATAATGTTTTGCCAGGGCCGTGTTGTTGAACTTGTTGTCATTGCCTGGAACGGCATATTGTGTCTCATTGCAGAAATCGAGGTTTGTGACCATCTTACAGTTCGAGCCTGATGAGGTCAGTTTTATATAAAGCAAACAAATGATGCCATTGGCTTACTAGACGATGTATGGAATGAGGTGGCACGATAAACTGTACCCCCACCACCTATCGTTTGGCCATCCCTCTTGCTGTTACCTTCTGGCATCTTGACAAGGATGCCCGAGTATGAGGTACTGTGGTTGAGACCTGCGATCAAAAATTGTTGCTTGGGCAGTTGGCCTGGTCCTCGTGTTGTAACGCCAGTGGTAACGAGATCATTGTGTCGCCCTGTCTTATTGCCATTTGCCCAAATTTCGGCGCTCTCTTTAAGGCCACAAGCTGAGTGTCGCAATCCGTCAATGGATTTCAGTTTTTCATCCCCGACGAATAATTGGAAAGGAGGCGGCCTCTTCATAATCTGTTGGGTTTCACTTGAGTCCTCAGTCAAATTACTAGTAACAAGAAGTGCCGATGTCGAGTCGAAATCCATTAGCAGCAGCTGGGCGGTGCCATTCTTGGAGTCATAGTTGTGGTAGTACTCGTCAAAAGATATTGCGATCTGATAGTTCCATTTTCCATCGTGCTTTTCTGTGATGTTAGGGGCTGCTACACTGATGTAGATGGCATCAGTGGCATTGACAGTGACCATGGCTGCGCCCTCGTCGAACGGTACCCGTTGCAGATCAGAATTCGTTTTGTTATAGTTAGACGAATCTGGACACTTGATTTTGCTCGATGTTGATGTGTAGAGACTAAGTTGTGGTGCTATTTCAGGATCGTTGTTCTTATCCTTGGTTTCCAGGGTTGGTCTCGAGCAGGTATTCACAGATATGTAGACCATCTTGGACTCTGCTCGGCGGGAGTTTTGATGGCCAGAATCATCTTCAGCATTCGTTAATTCGTGGTCGTCGTCCCTCTTATCCTTGCCGAACAATGTCTTTTTATCCACGACGTAACAGATAGTATCTCCGGGACTCATTGATCGACTATCCGGGCCATTGTTTGTCAGAAGCGGTTGTTCGGCTGGCGCACGGCCAAGAATACTGCGATCAAATGCGCCAAATTCAGGTTCGTATATCAGATTGGATGCATTGCTTCGTTCGATAAGTGCTTCGGCACCGGATATAGAGTCATGTAATAGGTCCGATGCATCGATACCTCCAAAGGCAAAAAGTAACAGACTCAGCGCCAGAGAAAATATATAGGTTGTTCTCGATGTAGACAGTCGTAATATGGGCGCATCGGGTATCATGATGGTTGGCGTTCCCTCCAGGGGCCTTCGCCTTTTCGCTGGGTATGAATTCGATCTAGTGACGCGCAATCAGGAAACGAGTGTTCTATTTCGTAGCATGGGGGTTGTTATCGGATACAAAAGACCATTGTGAGATCTGCCAAAGTAGTATCCTGGGGGATTTTGTCTTGCAGTGCAAAAGACGATTGAAGAACAAGGTAAAGATCGGATTAGGCGATTCAGCCCACGACAATAATCGGTGTTACTAGTCTAGGTGCTGACATTGACAACCACTACCTAGGTAATTCGATACGCCAAGCAAGGACTTCAAGGAGAAGTGAGGCGCAGTCATTCATCCCAGGGGGGGGTGCACCGCCACGAACGGTCAGCGGTAGCGGTCGGGGACTTTTTCGAACGGCTACGAAAAGCTTAGGCCATGCTAAAAATAAGGGATCCGTGGGTTAAACCAACCCAACTTGAACGCTACGTCAAGGCCACGGCAGATCGGATAAGATCGTGGGCCGAACAAGCTTGAGATTGAACTACCAGTAAGAGATTGACAATTAGTGACATACCCTCATATAGACAATGGATTGAACTCACAGTGAAAAAAAGTTTAGACAATCGGGCACGCGACAGTCCTAGATGGATCAATGTCTTACAAATTCGGGGACCTTTCTTCATCAAAGTTGTAAATCAAAAAGCGAAGAGATGTGGGGTAAGCAAAACGACATAAATCGCGAAACGTGTTCTCATGACGCTCTAAAGAATGCGTCCGTCGACAATTCTAGTAAATACTTTAGGCATTCATTCATCAGACAAACAAAGTCATACGACGAGTCTCCCTTTCGAGTTGAAAAAGCTGCCCGGTGCAGCGTCTTTCTCTCCCCTCTCTCTCTAACCTTTATACTTCCTAATCCCAATACTGATCCTTCTCATCCACCTCCGAGTTGTGTAGTGTTGTTTTGCAAGCTACTCCACTCTCAAAAGGTAATCTTTTTCCGTTCATGTATAACCGAAAGTACTTGGTCCGGGTCACGCAGCATACGCGAGATTTGGCTTAGCGACCAAGCTCGCAGCGGTGACCATTTACTCGGTCTTGTCAAGGCCGTCAGCCTTGGCACGGAGACCTGAGGCGGTAGAGCCAGACTGCTGGAAGTATCGGCCGAGGGTAGGGGCCAGGAAAGATCGGAAAACGAGCTCAGCACCCCTATCCAAGTCAGTATTTGAAAATCCGTCAGAGCGGGGCGGGTGCAGACCCGCATTAGAACTTACCGGAAGGCAGGGAGAGAGAGCCAGAGGAGAAAGATGAACTTGAAGACGAAGTAAAAGGGGAACCAGTAGACAACTTGGACGAAGCTCTCGATCACGGTGAAGAGAGCGAAAACGACCCAATACTGGAGAAACAGTTAGCAAGCCTGCTACCACGGAGAGGCCGGCGAATCTCGGGATCCGCTCCGGCGGCTAGGAAAAGAAGGCCACGTACAGTCAACCACTGAGTATCATCCTCCTTGTTGTGGCTGAAAAGCGCACCGAGCGAGTAGTAGCTAGGAATGACGAAGCCAGCAAAGTTGGTAAGAAGCTGACCGCCGAGGTTGAAGATGATGAGGAAGAAGTAGAGAGCTCCAACACCGATGACGGCGTAGGCCTTGGGAACACCAGCCTGCTTCTCCAGGTTGTTCAGGGCGGGGTACTTGGAAAGCTAGATAACGAGACAGTTGTCAGCATTTGATCTGAATATTGCCGTTGCGCAATTTGTGTTGACTGCGGAGGTGAACACAGTCGCAACTATTGGGAACATACCTCACGGTCGAGCTGACCAAGGTACTGTTGGGCCTTGTCTTGAGCGGACATTGTTGGTAATGTTGTATCAATAAGTGGTGATGTTGAAGTGTCGAGTGATGGTATGAAGATAGAGTTGTAAAAAAAGACGTTGGAGGGGTTGGTGTGAAATAGCTGACTTAGCGTCCAATACGTAAGAGGAGCACAGTTGGCAGAATGAAAGAGGTAGCCCTGGGCAGCTTTTATCGCAGCGCTAGCTCCAGCTAGATGGGGGGAAGATAGTAGAAGGTACCTAGGGTAGCGAAGCGAAGCGGGAACAAAATTGACGCGGAGTCAGTTGAGAGTAACAGTGTGTCAATGGCTTGTGACCCTGTAGACTCGGGGTTTTTGCTAGCAAGATGCTCTAGGGTGGGTGATGGTGTGCAGGTGATGTAGTTGGATGGTTTGTTATAAAAGCATTATCAGTCTGAATACTTCTGCACCTAAAGACGGTTCTCTTTCACAGACTTCAGCACAGTTGGGCAGGTTACCTGTATCTGATTGAGTTAAAGGCCGGCTCCTGATAGACCAACCAGCTCGTCATTATTGGACTCGATGGTTACGGCTATGACGCAAAGTACTTTGTTCCGTAGCGCTAACACACATCATCACATGTATCTGCACTAGCAAGGACAACAAAGGAAAAGAATTACATCATTTTTTAACAGGTACGTAGCAGTGAGCATGAACGATGGTAAAAAAACACCAGAAGGGAACCATGGGAGGTTGCATACCCGTGTGTAGTTAGTACATCGCAAGCTTCCGAGACGTAACATAACGGCCGATGCATTGCAACACGACATGGAAGACTGGAATATATTCCAGAACGGTTCATACTTGCGGAGGCGGTGTCTGTGTTTTCGGATGTAGTCTATTCAGGCTTGCCTGTCTTGTGTGTTCCTCATGTGCAGAGGATTGTGACTGCGATTATGATCTCGTGAGCATATCATATACTCGACCACCCGCTGGTCTTATACAGTAGAGCATGTGCTTCTTTGACATCTCACATCTCCCCCAGACAACTGAATCTGTCAAGCACGTCGATCATGGCTGAATCAGTTATTGCCTGCCACTACCCACGCTGCAATGCACGATCAACAGATGTTCAGGGCAACCGTCATGTCCTTCATAGCTAAGAGGACATCCGACTCTTGCAGTGAGTACCTTTGACCAGGAATAGACTAGCAGCTTCAAGCCTTAAAGACACTGATCGAGACACGATCGTGCAGAATAGGATGCGCAGCCAGTCAATGCTCGTATACCATGACAGCAGGAATTTCGGCTAATTTACGGTCTCGAAATGAGCAACAAACAGTCCAATCCAATGATGTTCTAGTGAGACACGCCAATAGAACAGGTGGATAATCTCCACTAGGATTACCTAACACAACAGCGTACTTCGATAGGCTGTTCAGCACAGTCTCCATCTCTCGTTGACCTCGCAACGACAACACGAGCACAACAACAGTTTTAGCAAAGACATACTGTTACCTTCAGCACCGCGCCAAAGACAGCCCGCGCAGCCCCTTGCGCGGTATTATTGTAAATTATTTCTATTGAACCAGCCATTGCCGCAATTTGTGTTGTTTCTTAGAGTTCGTGGCTGTGGTTTCCTCTCCCTCGAATTTAATTGTTGTTGAGTCGGCGCATCCGGACCCCCCCCCCCAGCCAATGTTTGTTGTTTAGTAGCCCACAAATTCCTTTCGACTCTACCTAAATCAACAACGTCCCCGTCTCTCATCTAAGTACCTACCTACCGATGGAGCAGAGTAAGTAAACTTCCTCCCTGTTTTTACTTTCCTCTCCTCAGCCTTCGACCGAGCAACAAACTTAACCTTGAATATCCCAATCGAGACGCGACAACATTGGGTCACAGGGTCCCTCAACAAGCATAAACTTTTCTTGGTCTCCTTATTAACCAGAACTTTCCTGCCTCTCCCCCCATGCACGAACTTCACGATTGTTAACAAAAACGCGTTTCTCAGTGGATAATATTTCAGCTGCTGGGCAATCCCAAGCTCTAACAGCCCGTTCCTCTGTCCGGTCGACCAGACGTCCTTTATCACAAGCCTCCACAGCATCACTAAACAGCCTTGAGCCGTCAGGCTTTGCCGATACACCGGATATGTACGGGGGACAATGGTTGCCCAACGAGCATGCCCAGATGCACCCGCATGCTCATGGCCACGTCAAGGATATGAATGCTCCCCAGATGTCGCCAGACGAAATGTTGATGCAGGCTGCGACACACCTGCAGGGTGGTCAAGACTTTTCTATGGATGCTACCATTAGTGCTCCAATGGGCCATCCCATGCAATATCAACGACATCCCACGCAACGGCATCCCCTTCCAGCTGAGCAGTACAGCAACAACGCCAGCTTCACAGAAGGGGAAGGTCAATTGATGGAACGCGATGACAACGACGACGGCGATTCCCTAATGGCCATGGTCGGGGCCCAGAAATCCGCGTCAACTCGATCGAGCGCAAACAATGAGATGGAAATGAGGCAACTGTTTGCTCACAATAAGCATCGTACCCTTCAACATGTGGCGAGTGAATTGCATGGCAATGAGAGAGGCCCGAACTCGGAGCGAGCGCGACAGGTGTTCGCTATGCTTTGGTATGGCCTCTTTGTATCAAGCTGAAATTTGAATACGTGCTGACCATGCTAGGATCGATTCGGTTTGTTCCAAGGGGAAAGGCTCTGTTCCTCGAGGGCGGGTATACGCCAACTACGCTGCGAAATGTGCCGCTGAAAGAATAACGGTACTCAATCCTGCTAGTTTTGGCAAGCTTGTCCGCGTCTTATTCCCTGGTCTCAAGACGAGACGACTGGGTGTGCGTGGAGAGTCTAAATATCACTACGTCAACTTCACACTTCGAGAGGATCCAACCGAGGCTCAGAACGCTCCAGCCCAAACAGCTGGGCCCCAGACTGAAGCTACAGGCTTTACCCCAAACTTCAAGTATGACTTTGCCCTATCCCATGTTGTGTGTGCTTACTGACTAAGAAACAGCCAACTCCCTGCACCATCGAATACCAGTTTAGGTCAAGGTGCACTGCCTTCACCTCACATCGGCGCCGAAGCGAAGCCCGCCGCAACCTCGCGCCAATCCGGTTTCCAATCCCACAGCCTATACAATGAGAGCGAGATCACAAGCTTAGAGGCTATGAAATCCACCTCAACAAAGACACAACTTGAACTCGCTTTCCCTCGCGAAGACGAAGCAAACAGCAATCTCGAGGAGGCTCTTCCTCTGCCTCGTATCGAACCGTACCTTCCTCAGGGAACCGATCCTGATGCTGCCAAGTCTTTGTCAGCATTGTACCGCTCCCACTGTACATCACTAGTCGAGTGTATAAGGTTTTGTAGAGAGAAGACCTTTTTCCACCTGTACACCTCTTTCCAAGGAACACTAACCATGCCGGTTCAAAAATTGTTTGCGAACGCAGCCTTGGCGCCTTGGATTGAGAAATGCGATTTTGTTCTCTACCAACGCATGATGAGGATAGTATCGTGCCTGACCCTCCAAGTCGTGCCGAAGCCTGTGTTAGACACGTTAAGGATCATTTCGGATAAACTGGTCTACCATGTTCGGTTGTCTTTTCAGGGTCAGCCTCAGCATGTAATTCGGGCCAAAGAAGCTCCCGCGACACTTTTTGCCGGGCTTCTCGACCGTGCACTCAGAGTGAACTTGACGGCTCACGCAGCAGCAAACATGCTTTCATCCCCTGAAAACCGCAACCAGATGTACCAGGATTGGATTACTATGATAAGGCTTCGAAAGATTGCTGAGTGCGTACCCACCCGAGGCATGGACGATGTGGTAAATGTTCTCCTCTATGGTGTTCGAGACATTTTGAACCCTACTGTTGTGCCTTGGGAAGTGGAAGTTCTCACTCCCTACGCAGAGGTTATGACGCGTAATAATGAGTCATCGGATGATGGTGACAAGGATCCCACGACTGTAAATGTGCTTGACACTTGGACTGGGTTTCTTAGAAGCTTGCCCGAAAAGTTCCCCTACGCTTCGCCCACGGATATCGTGTGGTGTGTCGAGCGTATTGGTACGGCAGCTATGAGAGAAATTACCTTATCGGGGGGTAAGAGTTTCGGTTCCTGGTGGGTGACAAAGACGTGGTTGGATGAGATGGTATGCTTTTTGGCAGAAACAGGAGGATTTATGAATCAAGAATCTAGCCACACCACTGGAGCCAACACAGCAACTCCTCCTCCGCAGGCAGCGAAAGACACAAGCCGACAGAATTCCCGATACAGCGGTGGCAGCGATGAACTCAACCTAAACAGTGCTTCGCAGAACCAAGGAGAACGTGCGCCGTTTCCTCCAGCTTCCAACAAAGTGAATCAAAACTCCATGAGCATGAGTGGAGGCGACGTACATGACGACAGCGGCATTGGGATTAGAACGCCCGAGGAAGAATTCCACTTGGACAAGTTTGACTACACCAGTGCGGAAAACCAGGAGCATGACATGTTGACAGGAGCAGGGTTTGCCCCAGGCGGACTGTGAGAGTTGGATGCAAGGCCAGCAGGGCTGTGTGTATTGTTGAGCTAATACGGGGGACTGGCGTTCCGGGATTGGGATAATTTATACCCTTTGGTGATTTAATGGTGTCCAGCAATTCCGCGAAGGTCTTATTCTCGAATCAGACACGATGGAACGATGGAACGAAGACATGATGATGGGTCGAGGGGAAGCTGTGCGACTGACCGAGCTTCATTCAGTTGGGAAAGACAGGCGTGGTAGAAAGCTTGTTTGGGTCTTTTTTTATCAGATTATAATGCTTGGGATTCGGAGTCACAGCATAACAGTAACTGGATAATGGCGTTCAGGTAACACAACGAATTCGAGGATTGGTTGGACGAGAAAAGACAGTGCCGACTGTTGGAGCATAATGTATGTCGTTATTTTTATCTATGAAAAACTATAAGTATTCTATCAACTCAACGATAGTTTATTTTTTAATTTCTTCGATACGACATGCTTCTTCATTATGGATGCTCAGTTGCAAACATGGACTTTTAACTTTGATTGGTTAGTGAAATGTTATTGGGGTTCTTTTAAATATCTGACGGTGCAAGTGAGTTGAGGAGTGTAAGTAAAAGGTTTCCTTGCAAGGATGCCTAAGGTAGCTCGGGATAGCTCTTTCTAGTGGAGGCTGTCTGTTTGTAATGTGTGGGGTGCTACTATTAGCGTGGTGGAGTCAGCTAACTCAGACGAAAAAGAAAAAGCAGAAGGCCACAGCCGAAGACGGAACATGGAACCAAGGCCGAGTCATACAGGGCAAAGAGAAATATGCCCTTGTGAATGAGCTGTTATTCGGAGCTTACTTCGGTCCTGCTTCTGATGACCTAACTTGTGCTGTATATAAGGATTGCCTCTTGTCATTAATCAGTTCTCTTCTGAATTTGTAACATTGATGTTGATCTTTTGTCGGCCGCATCCAATCAACTTGAAACCTTGGCTCCGTTCCCGGACGGATGTATTGAGTGTTTTCATACTTACCTATCCAGCTTTCGACATTGGATGCTTCATATCGATTCATGGTATTTCCATTGTCACTTGATCTTTTATGCCAGCAGGTTCTACTGAAATTCATTTGAGGATTAAAATCTCATAGGCAACATACAAAAGCTGTCGACACTATCTACTGTATAGCCACTCTACGCTCATCTTATACAACTCAATTCGACACCAATCGATCATCCTACCAGTACATCATATCAGCTCTCTCATTTTACGTTCCTTGGTTTCCCCAGTGGGTTCATTCTCGTTTGAGAAGTACGGAGGTGACTCGGCGCTTGTCCGTGGGTACCTCAACTCACTGTACGACAGCATCGGTACCTTAATTTATTAGTGCCTCACTCAATTGAGAAACTTTTTTTTCCCCCGAGCTCGCTCTGTTACTCAGCCGGAAAAAAACGAACTCCACCATCAACCGTTCGTTCATCATCAGCAACGTAACACAACAGCCATTGAATTGGATTCAAGCTGAGGGACTTGTTTTTCCTAAATATTGTTATTTTCCTGTTATATTATACTACACAGCAGTCATGGGAAGTCTCTCGTACAGCAATTCGCCTTCCCTTGGCTGGGTTGTCCAGAAATTTGGTGGTACCAGCGTGGGCAAGTTCCCGGACAAGGTTTGTTATTCTCTTCTGTTGACCCTTGGAGAAACATTGTCCTTGTTGTCTTTATTCATGGTGCTAACAAATATGGTCTAGATTGCGAAAGATATTGTTAGGTATGAAATAACCTTCCAAATTATGAGAATTGGAGAAGAGGAATGAATGAAAGCGGGGAGATGATTCACAATTGTCATGTCTGACTTTGTCAATAGAGCCACCTTGTCTGAGAACAGAGTCATCGTAGTATGCTCCGCAAGAAGTACGGGTAAGAAAGCAGAGGGTACCACCAGCCGGTAAGTCTTGACAACATTATCCTTTACAGAATGCTTAAGCAATTGGAACTGGTTAAAGACTGACCATAAAATAGACTGCTGGCCGTCTATACCAAGCTGAGAGGTGTCGGCGCTGCCATATGCTCTGACGAGGAGCAGCAGAATGAATTGGTCGAGCAGGCTCGCGGGTTGATGCTAGACATTTGCAACGACCATGTCTTTGCTGCTGAATCATTCATCAAGGACCAGTCTCTCCGTGAGACGCTTATCCAGACCATCAAGGACGAGTGCCAGGAGCTGGTTGAGTATATCGTGGCTGCCAAGCGATTCAACCTTGAGATCAACTCAAGAGCCAAGGACCGTGTTATTAGCTTCGGAGAGAAGTTGAGCTGTCGCTTCATGGCGGCCCTATTGCAGGATGTGGTGAGTACTCATTTTGACTGGTGCTGCGCGAATTTCCAGATCCCTAGAATACATGCATCTTCCCAATTTCACGATTGTCACGAGAGCTCTATCTTTTGTCTTTTCCCAATGGCATTGGCACGCATTTTACATGGCAAAAGGATTTCTAGAGCATACGTACACTTACTTGCACTGTCCAAACACTAACGCCCAGCTCAGGGAGTCGAATCTGAATACGTTGATCTCTGTGACTCATTCCACTATGACGCTTCAGAGCGTCTCGATGCCAAGTTCTACCGCACCGCTTCCGAGACTTTTACCCGCAAGATCGTTGCTTGTGAGAACCGTGTTCCAGTCGTTACTGGGTTCTTTGGAAACGTCCCCGGTAGTCTCATTGACGGTGATATCGGACGTGGCTACACTGACCTTTGCGCTGCCCTTCTCTCTGTGGGTATCAAGGCTGAGGAGCTGCAAGTCTGGAAGGAAGTCGACGGTATCTTCTCAGCCGATCCCTCCAAGGTTCCCACAGCACGCCTGCTCTCATCCATCACTCCCTCTGAAGCAGCTGAGTTGACCTTTTACGGCTCAGAGGTCATTCACCATCTTACCATGGACCAAGTTATCCGTGCTGAGCCCCCTATTCCTATTCGTATCAAGAACGTCAAGAACCCTCGTGGTAATGGCACTATTGTTGTTCCTGATCGTATGCGCTCTGCTAGCCACCAACTTACACGCGGTTCTCCCCCTCGCAAATCCGAGGCACACCACCGAAAACCCAAGCGCCCTACTGCCGTTACCATCAAGGACCACATCAGCGTCATCAACGTACACTCGAATAAGAGATCGATTTCGCACGGCTTCTTCGCTCGTGTCTTTTCCATTCTCGACCATTACTCCATCTCTGTCGATCTCATTTCTACCTCTGAGGTGCATGTTTCCATGGCTATTCACGCAGACAGCCAGCAGGTCGAGGCTTTTGGCAAGGCCACCGAAGAGCTTGCTGAGTGCGGTGATGTGAGCATACTCACCGACATGGCAATTCTGAGTTTGGTTGGTGCTGAGATGAAGAACATGGTTGGTATTGCAGGACGTATGTTCTCTACTCTTGGTGAACACAACGTCAACCTCGAGATGATCTCGCAGGGTATGTATCCGTTTTATATGTGCTTATAAGTATTGTTCTAACATAACTTAACAGGTGCTAGCGAGATCAACATCTCTTGTGTGATAAGTGCACGGGACGCTACTCGCGCTATGAACGTTTTGCATACCCATCTATTCACATTTCTTGAGTGAAATGACAAATAAGAGGCGCATAGCATAGTTTGCATTTTCATGCGGTGAGGATTGATGCTTTCGAGTGGTCGTACCGTCCCTTATAAAGCGATTATTGACCATCATATTCGATGGCGTTCCTGGAGTTTTGCTGGTAAAATTGGGATAGAATAGTTGTATATGGATGGCATTAAAGGAAGGTGAATGATATTCCAAAATTCAATGGTATAGGAGTCATCACAATACGTCTTATTAAACAATGGTAAATAAACATAACGTATCACAGTCTACTGCGTTGTTGTTCGCATAAAAACGTGCAAAAATGAGAGGATATAGGGTAGCTTCATAGTTTAGTGGAGGGGAGGGGGAGGTTCGCATTAGCTGATTACCTACCTACCTAGTTCCAAGCCTGGTTAGGTATCTACAGTACTGTACCGTTGCTGATGCGGGGCATCTGCAGATTGCGATACCCCTGTCAGAGCTAGAAACACGGACCGAGCAGCTTCTCTTGGTGCATATAACATCACCCAACTTGAACTTGTTAAAATGTCTCTCAAATAATTCACTATTTCGGGTTCTTGCAGTCGGTTCTATCGAACGAAGCAAACAAACGACCAAAGACAACCCCTTATAAGCGACTACTAAGCTCGATACGCCGTCCAATGTCGATGTCGAGTTATATGCAGAGTCCGGCTGCCACATGCTAGACCACTTCTCCTGGATAGATGAATTGGACACCATCGATAAGCGACGAATACGAGGTGAACAGCGCCTGGGAGACGTGACCGAGGACGTTACACATTAAACTACGACCAGAATCTCAGCAGATAAACCTATCCAACCATGTATAGGTCCAGAACGGGTGCTGCCAACCGGGGCAGCATCCTTAGCACCCTCAAAGCGACTGAGATGCTTGACACAAAAGCCAGTCTTCCTGCGGGTACGAAATGCACCGTCATGACAAGGGCAAACTTCTGCGACTAACATGATGGACAGAGATCTTGGTGGCCATCCTCGACTACCTTCCCGTCGCCGACCAGATGCGCTTTGCCCGAGTATCACACCGCATGCGAGATATGGTATATGACGATACACGATGGGTTTCTAGATTAAAGAGTATGGACTGTTGGGATGAAGTCGAGGCTCGGCGTCGATTCGAAGAGGCGGTGCGACGAAGACGAGAATCTGCCAACATTGCGGCAAAACAAGCCAAGGGGATTGCAGTACCTGCGCAACCTGCGGGAACAACACTATTCGATGCGTCAATAGAGGAAGCCAGGAATCGTGCTGTGGCTGATATTCGTGATGGTTTCGAGACAATGGCGGTGGGGGCTTCGACTAACCCCGCTGAAGACCCGGCGGCATATTTGGATGTCTTCAAGAAAGTACGAAGTATTCGAGGCGGCGCAAGACATGAGTATGGCAAGGTTTATGGTGCATTGGCGCCCTTCTATTTCGACCTTGCGCGAGCAAAGTCGCATGCCGACCCCGTCATCTTCCAGGCGTTTCGCGACCCAGAGAAACAAGCGCAAATGCTTGCTAATCTAAAAAGGTTTGCTCATAGCGACTGGGCTCCCGGATGCCATGAGCGAGAAGAGAAACTCTCAAGCATGATGGGTATCTTCGAGAGTGCGGTTCTTCGAGAGTTCGAGCAAGGTTATGAATTCTGGGACGTGGATGGTCGAATGCATCGCTATGCGCATGTCCTGCATACCCTCGACGGCGCAACGGGGGGTGTCGATCTATTCATTCATAAACATCCTATTTTCAACGATAACGAGCTATTGGTGGTCAATTCTATGGACTGTCTTAATCAGGCGACGGAGGAGGAAAGCATCACACTCGAACCCTCGCGGCTTTTCTTCGAGATGCTGCTTGCCAAGGTCAATGAGCAAGCTTCAGTCATGGAACGTATCTTCCCGGAACCTGCGAACGTGTTCTGGATCTTCGTGGAAAAGGTAAGGGAGGATATGATCATGGAGTATGCGACGCCATTGTTCGACGAAGCCCATGAGCGAAGCATGGCAGCTTATCTCAAAGCCGTGTCCGGCGTTTTCGAGCAGACGCTGCTTTTCTTCCAATCACTCACACCCCCCGAAGGGTCAAAGAAGGACGTCAAAGAGATGGCCAAGGAGTTCTCATTACGCGTTTTCGAGCCTCACCTCGACCTCTACCTTCAAGCTGAGCTAGACTTTTTCACAAACCATGCTGAAACAGAAGTGGCAAGTTGGGAGAAGAAACTTTCTGAACAGGATTCGACTCTTGAGTCTTTCTACATGTCAAACATTAACCGTTCGGCCGATAAGAAAGACTTTTTAAGCTCTTTCAAGAAAGTTGTCATGATGCCCGTTACAGTCCTTCCCAGCTTCCCCAAGGGTTCCCCTTTTGCAACAAATAAGCCCTCATCGACAAAACCAGCATTGTCGGCGTCCAAGGAGTTAAATGGCACTGATGCACTATCCCCCCAGCCTTCACGGCCTGAGACACCTAGCTTAGGACTCGACGGCCGAGGAAGCCCTCTTCCTGCTCAGGCGCCTACAGACGAACTCGCTGCCAAGGCAGCTATCATGGCATCGAAGCTTGAGGGCATCAAGTCGCTGTTCAGTATCGAAGTGGCGCTTAATCTGGTGCACGCTGCCAAAACCAGTTTGGGACGTGCTTCTGTCTTTATTAGTCTTGGCGGACAAGCTGGAGGAGAAGCGCGAGAGCAATGTGCGACCATATTCGTGGTATTGCTCCGAATTCTAGGACAGAAACATGTTAAGACGGGCTTTGACATGGCTGTTGACCATCTGTCACATTATAATCCAAGAGAGGTTAGCGACCATAACAAAGCGGGCGTGGCACCTCTTGTTACCTTTATCGAGCTCGTCAATGTAGGAGACCTCATCTCACAGATGATTGACGTCTTCTACGAGCAACAACTTGCAGCTCCCAAGATTGCCGACCGCAACGATTTCTTGGATCCAGCAGGTCTGGCCAAGAAGAAGTTTGAGCAGATGCTCGATGAGAGTGTCGCTGCAGGTCTGAACAAGGGTATTGATGTCCTGATGGACGAAGTTGAGTATCTTCAAGGCACAACTCAACCGCCTACAGACTACAACCCAATTGATCCCTCTGCCCCAACTTCATCCTCTGCTTTTGGGTCTGGCTTTGGCGGTGGATCCAGCGCCGTTGAGAAGTCATCCGCACCCGCCGCAGAGCCCGATATCGGTCCTACGGCAACAGCCAAACGCATCGTTGAGCTCGTATCATCACACACGAAGATGCTAGTCGGTACGACTGACAAGTCTATGCTCGATGTGTTCAATGGTGAGGTCGGTCTGCGCCTCTTTACAGCCATCTGCAAGCATCTCAAACGCCAACGTATTAGCACTGAGGGCGCGATTACTCTCATCGCCGATATGAATATCTACTATGAGTACATACGGACTCTGCGCAACGCAGACTTGCTGGCCTACTTTGCCGCCTTGCGCGAGTTAAGTCAGATCTTCCTTATCGATCCACAGCACGCGCGCGAGATGGCTACTGTCATTGCGGATGGCGACCGTTTTGGTGGAATATTCCGTGCTGAAGAAGTCTACGAGTATGCGCAAAGGAGAGCGGATTGGTACCAGGTTAGAAAGAGCGTCGAGAGAGCCATGTATGGGCTCGAGTGTGTGCTCATGTAAGGAGTTGGAATAGATACTGCTTGTCTGGGTACATTTACGAGAGAAAAAAAGTCAATATTATGAAGATATGCCAGGGATGAAACGTTTGGTCGGGAGAGATATCCATAGTCTCAAATTTATAAGTATGATTGGATCTGGGTGACTAGTAAAGTTTCCCATTTTGAATCATCCTGTACTGTACTGCTTCACTAGATGTTGCGTATTGCTAGTCATCCTCTTGTGCAAAACCAAACGCCAAAAAATGCCCACGAGTTACATGCCATATGTTCGTACACCCATTATATCCACGCCAAATCTACCCGTGTCTATTTCATACCGCCAAAGTCTAGCTTGCGAGCAACCTTGGACCCTCTATCATCGTCAACCATGCCTTGACGTCGTTTGAGGTCAGCACCCATCTTTTCATCAGCTCCCGTGCCGCCCTTTCGGGGAAGGTCTTGCTTGCGCGTGGGCTTAGGCTCAGAGTGCCACCAAGGATGCTCGAGCATGCCACGGGCAGTGATACGCTTCTTGGGGTCAAGGATGAGAGTCTTCATGAGCAAGTCGACGCCGTCGGAACCAACGGTGCCGAAGCGCATCTCATACCAGTCCTTTCCGCGCACTGGGTGTTGCCCGGGAACAGCATAGCCAGAGAGTTTGGTGACGCCGGGCCAATTGTCATCAGTTGGGGTGCCAACAAGCTCGCAAACAAGACGGACCTGGTCGAGATCTGTATTGCCAGGAAGATACGGCGCACGCATGATGAGCTCGGCAAAGACAGTACCCACTGACCAGACATCGACGGCGCCGCTGTAGTGTTTTGCATCGAAGAGCAGCTCGGGAGGTCTGTACCAGCGGGTGATGACGCGCGAGGACATGAGCTGATGGGGATCGGCGAAGCTGCGCGCAAGACCAAAATCAGCAAGCTTAACCTCACCGTCGTCTGCAATTAACAAGTTGTTTGGCTTGATATCACGATGGAGAACAAAATTTTCATGGCAGAACCAGACTGCGCGAGTAAGCATTCCCATCCAGGTTTTGATATCTGCAGCACCGTAGCGGACAGATTCGGTATCGCGGATGAGCATTTCCAGGTCGCCTCGGGGCAGGTACTCGAGAACGAGGTTGAGGTTCTGGTCTTTCGAAGAGAAGACGGAGAGCAGGGAGATGATGTTTGGATGAGAGAGTTCTTGGAGGTGCTTCAGTTCGCGGACGGCGTCGGGGGCCATGCCTTCGTCATATTCTTTCTGGACCTTGATCTTCTTGATAGCGACGAGGGTGCTGGGCTTTGAGCGGAGGTGGCCCAGGAAGACAACGGCGTAGGTACCTTCACCTAGCTTTTTCCCTGAATGTTGTTAGAGTTAAGTCTCATGATTTGTCGAAGGTCTCGTACCCTTGACATATTTGCGCTTCTCTTCATCGTTCATCTGCTCCGCAAGATCGAGTGTTGTAGGAATGCTGGTTGGCGCAGGTGCAGAAGTAACGGGAGGCATAGGCGTTCCATTGGAAGAAGACGTTTGCGAAGTGACATTCTTGAGAGGTGACGAGATCGCACGACCAAGGGTTTGCGCCTGAGCGGCCTCGACTGTATGCGTTACGACTGGTGAAACCGCCATGTTGGAGTAGGAACAAAGCGACTATCGAGGAACAGTCGTGAGGAGCTGGATCGACCAGCGGTGACACTATAAGGAACCCTTATGGGGGCAGGAGATCGCGGAGTAGTTACAGGAGGTCGAATGGGTGGCTTTGTATTAATGTACAAAGGATGGGCGTAATTCGATGTTTGGTGATGGTGTTGTTGAATCGAATCGATAGTCTAGTCTGGAGGAAGCTGAAGATACAAGCTTATCGTTATCGGGAATTCGAGATCGGAATATCGGAGCTTGAGATGCCGACCCATCGAGGTACGTACCTGAACTCTCGACTTACACGACCCAAGAACTTGCATCTTACCTTTCTTTCTTGTTACCTCACCAACTTTTTAAGATCGCGAAATTCAAGGAATCGCATCGTGTACATCTACATGGCTGCGTTGGTACTCTGGGCTCACTCTGCCTAGCAACAGGTGGCAACATGTCACAGCCCCTTCGGCCTTTCTTCAAAGTATATAAGCATTGACGAGTGTCGTTGCCAGAGCAAAGTTACTCTTTGCGAGTCATATGAAGGGACTTTCAAGCATGTGATATAGATATTACGCCCAAGTGCCTTGATGATGTTATCACGGGCGAATCTACTACCATTACCACCCCAACAAAGCTTCGACATGGAGGTGCCGTGAGGGGGGTCACTCAACGAAAAGCCCACGAATCTCTGTTGTTATAGAAACTCGAATCATGGTACGATTGATAGTTTGATGGGGATGGGATCTTGCCCAGAAGGACACGCTGTCATTGATGGCATCACCGGTCCTTTATTCAGGCTGCCAAATCCTCGCCTCCAAAGGGGCTGGCCGGAGCCCAAGTTTCGACCATTGAGGATTTCATGAGCATGTGTCGATGATTCTTTGATGAAATTCCTGATAGGTCCTCTATTGGAAGAGGAGGTGGCTATGGAGAAGATGTGGTTATTTAAGATTGCATTTGGGCCTTCAACTTAGTCCAGTTCAAGTCGTTGGCATAGTTTTTCCAGTTCATAGAACCCGATTGCACATTATCTACATTATTTCGTTGTTCCTGAAGTCTTCGCAATGAGACTTTCCTTTCCCTTCGTTGCGCTTTGCGCAATCCCTGCTGCCGTCAGTATGGCCATTCCTGGCGGCTCCAAGGACGTTGATAGCAGCGACTACGACAAGCACCATGATCATAAGAACGATGGAGAGCACAAGCACAAGCATCTCCATCCCCATGAGCATATCCACCATGTCCACCATAAGCATCTCATCAAACCTTGCAACATCCTTAGCAAGGAAACGATGTGCAAGGGCTTCCACGGACTGACCGACGAGGTCGAGAAGATGATCCATGTTATAGAGAACAAGGATTGCGGCAATGATGAGGACTGCTGGAAGGTATGTTGAGGTAGTCACTTCGATCAAGTCCTTGGGGAATACTAACGCATGAGGTATAGGGTGTTGTCTATCACATCTACAAGCTCGAGCATGGTCTCGATATCTACGATAAGCACATCGATGGTACTACGCTTGAAAAATGTTTCGGCGATGATCAGGAGTCTCACGTTGTTGACTGCTACCTCGAGGTAGGGTTGAAGTTCCTGTGGGAACTCTCCATAAGGATTGCGCTAATATCTCTGACAGTATGCTGATGCCTTGATCCGCCTTCTCAAGGTGCTCAAGTATAAGAGCAAGCATCTCGAGGGTGAGGTTGATCGCCCTATCCTCACTGCTATAAACAGTCTTCGAAATGCCAACTATGTGAGTCAGGCCTACTTGGTTACTTCTTCGATCGTGCTTACACACTTATTAGGCTTTGGCTTATGAGATTGGCCGCCGCATCAGCTGCAAAAAGACCCTCAAGATCATCATGGAGAAGCAAGGTGCAAACGATGGCAGTACCAAGGGGAGCGTCGAACAGGCCTTTAGCAAGTTTATCTACACTCCTCTGATCACCGGCGATGATTTTGAGAACAAGGGCTCCTACGACAACCAAGGGAAGAAGTATAAGGGTGAGAAGAATTATAATAAGGAAGCTAAGGGGTGCAACCACAACCATGGAGACAAGCATGGCAACAAATGCCATGAGCATAAGTACGACAACGAGTACAAGCATGACGACTATAAGAAGAATGAGTGCAAGAAGGATGCTTGCAAGAAGGATGACTACAAGGACGATTATAAGAAGGATGAGCACAAGAAGGAGGGCTGCAAAAAGGATATCTGCAAGAAGGTCGACTACAAGCATGACAAGCCTCATTATAACCACCTTTCTGTTCGTAACCACCGAGATGATCGCTTCGTTGACAAGGACAATTACTCACTGGAACCCAGTAATGACCACTACCTCCGCAACCCCTACGGTGCCTACCGCGATATAGAGAGGGAGAAGGAGTGGAAGGCAACGCTAGATGAGGAGGAGAATGAGGCAAAGGATCTGGAGTGGTTCCGACGAGAGCAAATGAAGATGTATTCTGGGGCTTGGCCCAGACCCGGACCCGTGCGAGAGTCTGTGAAATGGTACTCGCCCTCCCGCAGCCCTTACAACCACTACTATGGTAATCAACGGTGGTAGACAGGCACAGTTGAACTGTTTAATGTTACAAGTTTACTATGATTGGATGACTCGTTGGCATCGAGTCTGCTTCAGCTCATGATTCATGCAGGGATTATCTGTGGTACTGTACAGTAGATTGGAGAGAAAATGTCTCCACATGTCGACGTCGTTGGGCTTGTGGCTTATTTGGAGCAGTGACAATGAATGTCTCATCTAATGATGTAATTACTAAATGATGTCATTTCATTTTATTTCTACAATACACTACAGTACACTACTGTAAAACAAATTCCCCATCCAGACTAGACGGACCGATACTTTGCAGCATTTGCAGCATTTGTCAGTAATCTTCCGTAATTCTTTATTCTCTTCTATTCTTCTAATACGCCACGACATCTTTATACTGTACTAAGGCACTGCCGCGTCACCCCTGTCCCGCCGTGTCAACGCCAAGTAATTCCATTAAAAATAAAGGTGATCAAATCAGCCTTGTTATGCACATATGAAAGAGCCAAGAATGGCTGTGGTTTTTATAGAAGGGAGTTCCGAGTTTACAGCCCAATATACCTACCTACGTACTTGAAAGCGGCCCCGCGGAACAGTCCGAAGATCCGAGATCTTCGCCCGTAACTCTCTCTACTAGGGACAGTTATGTCACTATCCTCCTAACAGTGGGGTTTTGATGTATGACGATCATATATGGGCAGGGAACTAAAACATTATTAGTACAGTAGTCTCTCCACCTAGCTTATGAGGCAGGGGGAAGAAAAACAAAAAAAAAGCTTGGAATTAGTATTAAGGGAACGACCCCGGGTTGCGTAACTTGGACCCATAGCATTGCCAAGTATTATAATACCTACTCTACACCATTAATATCCTTGCACATTTTACTCTTTCGTATAATATTTCTCTGTCTGTTCTTTTATCCTCTTTCTTTTTATTCATTTCTGCTTGTTCCTGCCAAGTCAAGCAAAAGTCGGGCGTTGTGGCTCCAACTACTTGCCGCATTTGGGCAATTAATTTGAATTGGCTCTTGATCGTCATACCACCCAACTTTACCAAAACATACAACATACGCTCACAATGGCTGTAAAAGGCGTCTTCTCATACTGGTGGTTTCCTGTCCTATCAGGCCTTGTCTGGCTGGGCATGTTGCTGGGCTTGCTACTAGAATGGCAAGTTAACCAGCATGGCCGTCGCTACCCTACGCAGTCTCAATACTCCGACGTCGCATACATCTCCAACGTCGGTGCTGCTCGTCTTTGGCCGCTCTTCATCACCGGATGCGTCCTCACTTCCATCTTCCTCGACGCTGCCTTTCTCTCGGAGCGATGGTTGCGACACCGCGGTCGTCTTGCCCCCAACTCGACTCTCATGGAGAAGATCCTCACCTGGCTTTCCATTCTCTTTGCCGCCGTTGGTACCGTTGGGCTTATCTGCTTGTCCATCTTCCGCACTGGTAGATATACCAAGTTGCACCATACCTTCTTGGCTCTCTTCATTGGAGGCTATCTGATCTCGGCTGTCTTTATCTGCTGGGAGTATCAGCGGCTCGGAATCAGTAAGTCCAGCTCTATTTCAACTTCGTAAAACTTGTCGCTAATCATCCAATTCAAGACTACCGTGAACACCGCGTTCTTCGCATCTCCTTCTGGGTAAAGCTCACCTTTATCTTGGTTGAGGTTGCCCTCATCATCGCTTTCGGTGTCTGCAGCCGCGTTAAGAAGCGAAACGCCGCCGCCGTTCTCGAATGGACCATCTCCTTCATTTTCACCTTCTACGCCATCTCCTTCGTCATCGACCTCTACCCTGCCATCCGCACAAAGGGCCACCACACGAGGTTCCAAAAGTCCATGTACGAGCCTTCTGCCGCTGTTGATTCCACCAACCCAAGCCACGAAGGATCGCGCAGCAACATTCACAACCGACGGGATGTCGAGATGGCGCAGAATGGCCCACCTCCCCGAGACTTCTAAGTGCAGCCGCACATGCACATACCTATCTTTTTGCGCCCTTCAGAAGTCGCATATAACTTTAACCATGATACCAAACTTCATGTTTGTGCATTACTCACCTTTACTTGACACTATCCACTCACGGACACAACGTCTCACGTTACATGGACATTACGTCGGAATGATTCCCCTTTTGCATGGCGTTTGGATTGGAAATTAGCTCGTTCTACAATAAGAGACTTGCATAATGCTTCTGCTACAATGTTTCGATAAATTAGATGGATTTGTTAGAGTTCCAAATCATTTTATCTAGATAACAATCTAATAACTTGTATTATCAACTTTGTAACATCATAAATTGTTCATTTTATTGTACACATATTAAACCCTTTTGGGCTATTTAGTCCCTCGCGGAAGCTCCGGATTATACACTTGGAAAACATCAAGATTGATGTCATAAGTCATAGAGGCAAAGCGTCATAGCATAGGTTAAATAAAGCACAGCAAACTACACCAATGAACTAGACAACCCTTTCAACGCAAGACATTAACCACAGTAGTTCTAGCACACGGTATTTCTTGTCGTCATAACCAATAATAAACTACAACGCTTTACTAATCGTAACAAGAACCAAGAAACCATAAAACCCAATTCATGCGCCGAACGCACACCTATCAAGTATTAACCCGTCCAACCTACTTCGTTATGTCCGTAACTTTATATTAACCTTTTCTTGACTCAATTATCCAAATTCTCTCTAAACCTGGAATCTCTTGAGGGACTGTGACTTTCCCGTATAGCAGGGTCCTTGATCACTGGAGGAGGTGTGATGGCAGGAACCTGATCATCATCGTCTGAATCACTGCTCACGGGGCTCACACCGCGTGAATCATGTAGCACATCCTGTTCACGGTCGCTCGATTCACCGTTTGTGCCACGGCCAGCGAGCGCAACGTCTCGCATGCTAGTTGCCCGGTTATCGAGACTTATAGCACTCTGGTTGGTGTCAGGGTCTCTAAGAGCGGCGCCGCCAACGAAACTTCCTCTCTTTCCGCCCTGGCTTTCATGGTCTTTCTCACCGAGAGACTTGCCCCGTGAGAACCGGTTCTTGATCCATCCTTTGACCTTGGAGGTTGGCGATGTCGCGTCGCTGGGCTTTCTTCGACCCCTCTCAGTGTGGCTCGTGTCCGTGTCAAGGCTTGCAGGCACATTGCGCTCAGTAGAGTCTGTCCCGACAACAGGAGACGAGGCAGCATCTTCGCTTCGAGTACTTTCTCCATCATCAATGGCTTCCTCGCCAGAAGCTGCTGTGTCACCCCTGGCCTTCTGCTTCTCTTCTTTAGCCAGGCGCCTCTCTTCCGCTTTAGCAGCCTTTTCTTCGGCCTTCTTGGCCTTGTACTCTTGCTTCTCTTGATCTGTTTGACATGTTAGCGATAATCATGAGCAACTAGTTTAATAAACATACCCTTGAGTTTCTTGGTGATTTCTTTGATCTCGCGCTCGCGTGCCTTTTGTTTCTCCTGCTCAGCTTTCCTGGCTTCCTCCTCCATCTTGAGCGTGGCAAGCCGCTCACGCTCAACTTCAGCCTTCTCGTTGATGTCGTCCAAAAGAGGCTGCATTCTCTTGGCAGCAATAGCGTCGACATCATGGGGGTCCATGAACCTTCCACCTCCGATGTCGATTTTGCCCTTGTTCTGATTGCGGGCTTGGTGGCTAGCATTGGCCAACTGGTGAGCCTTTACCTCCCACTCGCTCATCAGAGTCGGATTGACTTGACCTGTCTCATTGTACACCTTCTCGTCCATGCCTTGTAGTCGAGCCTTAACGTTACGTTGGGCTGCAGCTAGCAGCGCATTACGGTCGTCTTGGCGCTTCTTCTGATCAACTTCTGTAAGCTTGTTGGAAAAGAGCGACATTTGTTGGCGGATTTTCTCGGATTGTTCACGGTCTTGGACGTCCCCATCACTAGAAGATCGCCGACGCAGCTTGTTCAACGTAAATCGCCGCCTTGGAGTCGACGTATCATTTCCATAGTATGTCTGGAAATCTCGGTTCTTCTGATGTTCCTGTTCAAGCTTTGCCAATCGTTCTTGTGCTTGCTTGTATGCAGCATCTTGAAGACTTACGTATGGCTTCGGCTGTGCCACATCAGAGTCTCGTCCATGGTTCTCCTTGGCCTCATCGATTACCTTCTGCTGCGAGAGGTACATCTTTCGGGCCATTGCAACCGCCGATGCATGAAGTTGCTCGTTGTTCTGTCGTTCGTCGACCTCCGGCTTGACCGGAGGGTTAGACGTGAACATGTTACGAGTCATGGTAGTGACCGGCACGGAACCTGCGTTCTCGTTTGCTGGCCTAGACTTCATGCTTGCCTTATGCGCGAGGGTAGCTCCGCTGAGGGCATCGGGTCGTGTATTAGACCGCGGGGACGACGAGACAAGAGTGTCTGGAGCTGATGGTGTCGATTTGGCTCGTCGTCTTGTAGTTGACATGGCTCCTTTAGCTGCAACAAGGGACTTTTGTCCTTGTAGTGAAGTGTCGGACGACCTGGGGTTGGCTTGTCGCATAGAGTTGGTTCGGTTTGTGTTGAATGCTTGAGTGGCAGCTGAATTACCCCATCCTTCGTGGGCCTTTCGCTGGCTCGGTGATCGATTCAACGCAGCAGTGGCAGAGCCTACAGCTTGAGTAGCGGCGGAATTCCCCCATCCTTCATGAGACTTTTGATGGCTTGGTGTGTGGTTTAATGCGGCGTTGGCTGAACCGACAGCTAAAAGTGCGGCCTTATGACCATCGGAGTTGGATGCTGGCTCCCATGTTGGTGCCATCTTGTAATTCTTTGCTAAAGCGGCGGCTGCGGACGCCGATGACGTCTTGTCGGGTTTCCAAAGTTCGATAGGTTTTGTATTAGACCAGCCAAGAGAAGCGGCAGCACTTGCAGCAGCACCGTCGGGACGAAGACCAGCAGACGGATAACTAGGAAGATCTCGGGGATCTGCGTATTTGAGACGACCCGAGTTGTTGGCTCCTATGCATCATATACGTGTCAGAATGGACTGGGCCACGCCGCAGGTGGATGACGAGTGTCAGCCATAAGGGACTTGGTACATACCTGGAGCTGTTGCTGGCTGTGACTGGATCATGGTTGGTTGCTGGGATGTGCCGGTGGGCATCGTAATGCAGGTCAGAAGAGGGTTCCTTCAGCTGTTCGTATTGGAGCAACGAGTGGATGCTGCGATGGTGATCGCGATGCGCCCAGCGCGTGGGGGAAAGAGTCTGTACAGGGCCTTAGTTAAGGCCTTGCTACAGTGCTTCGGAATGGGTTTCCAAGGATCTTGGCTAACGTGATGTCGTACGTCGTCGTTGTTTAATTGACCGTATCTGCCTTATACATGGGTATGTCGGGGTAGTCGTCTTCAGGTGGGAATTGCTTGACTTGTGGAGCCGACAGTGTTGTTTCTTTGCAGGGAATATGATAATCGGATGCGACAACTCAAAATGAACATGAGTACTAATAAGTATGCAATACTTAGGGATTCGGTGATGACATGTATATCGGGTGATCGATTGTTAGTCGTAGCCGTGTGGAAGAGATGGAGAAAGGGAACAAGTCGAGGGAACACGGGCGCAAGCAAGATTTATTCAACTACTAAAGAACGATAAACGATGATGCTATCGAATAAGACCCTCGTGGCGCTGGCGTTGGCGTTGGAGTCCTCACTATAATGGCGTCGTTGGCCCCGAGACGGTGCTTTCCTTCCTTTCCTTCAAAGGCAGGCATACGTCAGGGTCTCTGCCATAGCTCTTTCCCTTCCCGGCCCTGAGATGCGCTACCCCAGATAGTGCTAGTTGTGACGTCACGTAGCGCTCGGCGATGATCTCAGGTATGGACGCTGATTGTTAGCTTGACACAGTGCTAATATCTCATGGTCTCACTACTTCTTCAGTTTTGAATAGGTATCTCTTCGGTTGGATGGTCGTCATAATGAGAGGGACGGCTTGCGAGATCAGAACCTCTCGTCTTTCTCCTCTTCAGCTCACACAGGCTTCTTCATGTCTCAGAACTGCCGGGCTATCGAATCATCTCACGGTGATCACCCACATTACTATCAATCCGCACTGTACTGGAGTAGTCTAGCATTTTTTTAGTGTTCTGTTTTCATGCTACCTAATGGCATTATTTTGAGGTAGGCTAAATTAAGGCATCGAACTACAGACCTTGGACACGAAGAGACCCAAGGCTTAACAGGTTTCATATAGACGAAGCGTCTTCTTGTTTCTTCTTTAACGCCGATAGGAGGACAGAAAGCAAAGTCTTGTGCCTGAAACCTTGGTCTTCACCTGAGAATCAACGGTGCGTCTTGTCTCTTATTTGTCTTAGTTTCGGAATAGCCCTTCGGTGCTTTCGGTATTGATATTGAGATCGGCGCTGCTTGTCGCTGCTTTAGTCTGTTTTAGCCCTCACCTAGTGGTTGCTTTGAACCCTCCGATCTCTTGCGGCGCCTTTGGCTCGATTGATCGACCTAAAAACCCTGGTTTCACGTCTGCGTTACACACGAGCTATTGTTCCGGCTCTTTTCCTGTTGTCTATTTGCACAGCCCGCAAGCTACGACAAGATCACTAGCTAGTGAAATATTTGAATTAACCATACTGACATAGTCTTGGGAACAGATTTCTTGGCATGACCATGACCTCTCACATTGGTCTCCAGAACGTCCTTAATTTTCGCGATGTTGGTAAGACAGTCAATGACTTTTTGGGTACACGGTAACACATCAATGTCCGCCATGAATTACAAGAACCATTACTTACACTTGGTAGACGAATCCGTGAAGGCTTGTTCTACCGCTCAGCAAGACCAGGTAAGGACGACACCACACATGTATATATGCAGTGCTAAGAATCCATGAGACGATGCCACTCTTCCCGACAGGCAGCTTATTAGAGATGATCTTGGAGTCAAGACAGTCATTGACCTGAGAACCAAGTGAGTCCTCATGTTCCACGTGTCATGATGATATGCTGATACGTGCAGAACTGAGCACCTTAATCAAGCCAAAAGACGAAAGGAACAATCCAGTATTCCTGCGCTTGTCCAATCCAATGAAGCTATTGCTGAGCCACTCCAAATCTCCGGTCTGGACTATCGAGAAGTTAAAATCACTGGCCGCCCATTCGAGCTATTTCTCCTGAGTCAGCTATCATGGTGGGATTTTTTGTAAGCGTTCAAGGACCAATCTTTATATCAGAAGCATTGACTTCTTCCTTTAGTCGCGTTGTTTGCTTCTTTGTATGTGGTTATCGTACCGAAGCCATCAACATCATTGGGGAGAAAGTCATGATCCCTCGTGGGCTTGTAGGACTGGGTCTAGATACACTTGACCAGTCCACGAGGGAGATTCATGAGGCTCTATCTCTATATGCCGACCCTTCAGCTCTCCCTTCAATTGTTCACTGCACTCAAGGCAAAGACCGCACAGGTAAGCCAATTTAGTGTCCTCTTTATCTGTCGATGTTGACTTTAGCATAGGCCTCATCTGCGCGTTGGTGCTCATGATTCTGGATGTGCCTATCTCCGCCATCGAGCATGACTATAGTCTTAGCGACGAGGCACTTATTCCCGAAAGAGAACAACGTCTTATCGAGATTCGTGAAATCGGCTTGACGGATGAATGGCTTTACACCGCTGATGACATGATCGTTGGCCTTCAGAAACACCTCGACAGCAAATATGGTGGGCTCAATGCGTATCTGGACGGCATCGGGTTTGGTGCTGATGATCGAGCCAAGCTACGGGATGCTTTGCTTTATTAAGACCAGGGTTCGGTGCAGGACCCAGCATGACAAGGAGAAAGGAAATGTTCACGTTCTTATCTATTTCTTTCTAAATCGACCTTGTAGCCAACATCTATACATCTTGAGCTTTGAGGCTCTGTTGACCAGCAATCGTCGATCAACACCAAGATTCTCCACCTCGAACCGGGGAATTTGTGTCTTGGCTTCCTCTGCGTCTGTGCTCTGAACGGTATCAGTTTCTTCAGCAGCAGGGGTATCACTGCCACCCTCCAGGGCTGCTTGGGCACTCTCGTCGGCTTTCTTGCCTGTCCAGATATCCGATAATTCATCCTTGTCAAAGAAATAGACACGAGTGCCGTCGCCTCGAATGTAAAAGTTTTCGTCTAGGTATCGACCCTTGCGGAACCGGACTTGGGCCAGGTCTCCTCTTCCATAGTCTCGGAAGCAGACCAGGCCACCCGGCTTAAGTACCCGGTGAACGTTGTCAACAGCCTTGGCCCATTGATCGGGCGACAAGGCAGAGAAGATGAAAATCAACACGGCGACATCTACGGAGCCTTCCTCGAGCCCAGGCGGTAAGCTATCACTAGCGACGTCCCATACGTCAGCCTGGATAAACTCAGTATTGTACGCTTCATTCTTTCGAATGACCTCTACGGCAGTCTTTGAGTAGTCGCAGGCATGGATCTTCAGTTGCGGGTTCTTATTCTCGGCCAGGACTGGGAAAGCCGTGTTACCAGCTCCTGCGCCAATTTCCAAGAGGACCTTGGGACCAGCATCTTCCTTGGTTACCTCGACTAAAACAGGAAATTCCTGCTGAAGCCATTTTCGATTCTTGAAAAAGTTGGCGGCATTGTTCTTGTAGAACAAATTCCACCATCTAGCGGGATCCTGACTAAATTTTCCTGAGTTGTCATGTTAGCAACTCTTCATGGTTTGAGTTTGCAGAACTGAAAAGGTGGATAAAGATGGTGTAGATCAGATGGGAGCGAAAGAATAAGAAGGTATAGTTTGTCTTCAGTAGATTCAGATGAACTATGCATTGGTGTTGTATCATCAGGACACCTGGGGGTAAAAGAACTCGATGTGAAAACTTGGGTGATGACTTACTCTTCTCAAAGTCCGAGACAGGATGTTGACGCTGTTTCGCGTACTGCTGTTCTGCATACTCTTTGTATGCTTCGTCAGTCTCAACGTGATCCCAGGCATTGAACTCGAAGACGTCATCTCCTTCGCTCAGATACCGGCTACCAAACTGGAAGGGATCACTCCGCTTCAAGTTGTTGGTAGGATCATGCGATCGATGAGGCGGCACCTCAGCAGCCTCGGTCTCGGGCACGACGGCTTCGGTGACGGCCTCGGTGACCGGATCCTTGACGTTCAACGCGGCCATGTCCTGGACAGGAGCAGGAATGGACTCGAGTGTCGGGCTTGCAACGGCCTCGGCACTTAGCGCTGAAGACGCCATCTTGGACTTTGTACGTCCTTGAAGCATGCACTCGCAGGCGCAAGTAGTGTGCTTATTACAGCACTTGTATTTGGCACTGTCGAAGTGAGGATGAAGGATGCTCGAAAGTCAAGAAAAATTTCTGTGGAAAGTTGGATTTTGTTTTCGAACATTTGAAGCGGGTCCATGCCGACCAATGGGAGGGCCTACAAAATGTGCTCCGGACTTTTAGATGTCCCGACCCCAACAGCTCTGTAGCAAGTAGCCAATCATGAGCGATTTGGTCAAGCTGGTGCACGTAACATCAAGCCTCCCGTGTCCAATTGAGCTGTGTCATTGCGAAGTAAACCATCAACATCAACACCCTAGGCGCCCCGATTGAAGCGAGACAACTATACGATTAAACTTCTGATCCTTACTTAATCTATCGAAGCGATCAAATTCACCTCACAACTACGACATGACTACCTCACTTGCCCGGCCACAAGGCCAGCTATCGCCAGCTGAAGCTCTCCATCTGGCGCAACAAGCTCCCTCTTTCTTGAAAAGTAACCCCAAGGCTTTCTCTGCTTCACCTCTTGTATCTCTCTTCTCGGCAGCCGAGACCGCCGAGCTATGGACCATATATGAGAACCTCATTGTTACATGTCTTCAAACAGGCGACGACGATTCAGCGCATCTGTGCTTAGAAAGGTTGATCTTGCGATTTGGCGACGAGAATGAACGCGTGATGGCACTCAAGGGTCTTATCAAAGAGGCAGAGGCGACGAACAACAATGAACTACAGGCAGTTCTGAAGGAATATGAGGATATCCTGCAGCAGGATGGAACAAACATTGTGAGCATGATAATTTGTGGACGTCGCAACGTTATACTGACAGATACAAGTATATCGCCAAGCGACGAGTAGCCCTTCTGCGATCTATGGGAAAGATACCTGAAGCGATCTCGTCATTAGTATGGTTGCTCGAGTTCAACTCTACAGATGCTGAGGGCTGGGCAGAGCTTTCGGATCTCTACCTCTCACAAGGCCTGTACTCCCAAGCCATCTATGCCCTAGAAGAGGTTCTTGTACTAGCACCAAATGCGTGGAACGTATGTTACTCCCTTTTTCTTATGACCGACCACTTCTGACACTGCTACACAGTTACACGCAAAGTTGGGTGAAGTGACGTTGATGGCAGCCAGCGAGACGAGCGATGGATCTTCTCAAAAGTATCTCGCAAACTCAGTGAAGCGATTTTGCCGAAGCATTGAGCTTTGTGAGGACTACCTCCGAGGCTATTACGGTCTAAAAAGGGTTACCGAGCAAGTCTTGGCTGAGGCTGCCAAGTTCAAGAAGCAGCAACCTGAAGAAGACGAATTCTCCCTGCCGGATCAAGATACCCTTCAGAAGCTGAACCAGGCGGCTACTCAGAAGCTAGCAGAGATCGTTCGCAGATACAGTGCTCAGGAACCTCTGTGGCAGGGGTACAATGCAGATGAGATCGCTGCTGCTTGGGAGTTGCTCGACAAGGCGTCTTCAAAGGTGGTTCGTTGAATGATCAAGTACGCAAGGGTTCGAACCCAATGATATGACTAGGAGGCTGCATTGCAGATGCTGTGACCCCGAACAGCGAGTGCAGTGTGAAGACGAACACCACAAGTCTGCCAAGAGGGTTTCTCGCATCGGATGAGGTACGCGACTAGCTCGCTTCCTACTATCAACAAGTATGGGTCCTGAAAAGGTGGAAGTGGCAGAGCATGCACAACATGAGCTTTGGCGGTCCTCCAAAGTCCCGACAGACCTTACAGCTGGAGGCAGCAACGTCGGGTTGGGCATTGCTGGGCGTTCAGCACGTGGCGCCATACAAGGGCATGCTGGTGGGGTCCACCAGGTTCTAAATGGACGATGATCGAGTTTATTCACAAGGGAAACGGGCTTGGTTTTGCAGGATTGGGCCTGCTCAATGCTTCTGCTGGCCTTGTTGAATGCTTAGGCAGAAATTTACCATCTTTAACAGCAAGTTTGCTTTCCTTCATGTGTGATGGCTATAGGCAGCGCCTGGTGCTACCAGTATTGGAGATCGGGATGGTACACGATGTTATAAGTCTCATCGTGATCAGCATATAAATAACATTGATCGAGACTCGCGACTCAAAAGTGGATTGATCCACGTTGAATGCGTAACATCATGTTTGTTCCCCTGGCCCTGGTGGCTCATGATGGCCACTTTTATGGATCACCCGAACAGCGGAGTCTCGCGGGAAAGCCATCGTGGTCCAAACGGGGACAATGGACGATACACCCCGGATCTCCCGATTTAAATTTGGGATTCGCTGCTTTGACCTGGTCTTAATGCGCATATAGCAATCTGTCGAAAACATGGAACAACCAGGGCTGTTTGACCGACATTAAGTGACAGGATGAATTACAGAAATATTGGTGGTCAAATAAAAGTCAAGATGCCATTAATCTTGAAGTGCCTTCGCCACCGTACACTTGGCCATCTCTGGGTGGCTGAGGCTCTGCGGGAAGGCGTAAGCGCTGATGTTCGAGGTCTAATGCTCTTAGTTGGGTGGTATCAAGTTGAGGCAGGATGTGTGAATGTGAGAAGGAGTTTATAGAAACTCGATGCTGCTACCGCGCCACGGCTATCGGTTAGACCTTGAGCTGATATGACCCTCTAAAGAGTCAAGACAGCAACTACTGTCTGCAAACCGTCCCTTGTTGCAATATTTCAGATACCTCATTCGGTTGTCTCATGATGACCTGGCTTTGGGTCCTTATTATCGGGCCTCAACGCTGAAGATGGGGCGCAAATCTTCCTTGTCAGCCAGTCGCAGAGGAGGGCAGCAGGTTAAAGAGGACAGTTGCAGGGCGAGAGGATTACTACATTCTGGTTGATGGAAAGAAGAATGGATAAACAAAAGTTAAAAATGACAGTAAATGAGGATATAAGGAGGTTGCAGTTTGCCAGTGCCTCAGGTTTCTTTCTCGTCCTGTTTATCTGTCGTCTTGCTTCAGTAGTTGAGCATCAGGTAGTATCACTGCTTATGAAACTTTGACTACACTCCGGGTAGCGACACCTGCGCCTCGGTCCGTTCCGATTTCTTCGTTTTGCAGATGGCCAGACTGAAGAATAATTGGTCGATGGGCGTTGCACAGCCTTTGTCGAACAGAACGACATTCCAGTTACTCAGACGGGATGACAGACGAACTGTTTGCTGATTTACCGACTCTCATGAAATTGTCAGAGGTTTAGTATTATTTGATACCTGACTTAGAACGCGACAGATTACAGACGAATACTATCGACTAGTGTTGAGTTGGCGGTTCTTAAGCCTCCCTCGGCGCTAACAGACAACGATATCATTCTAGCGGTCAGAGCAACAAAAGCGTATCATTCGACGACAATGCACGAATGGTTGAGCCACTTATCCACTGGAATTTGATTTCTGCCTCCCCTAGCAACAGGAACAGCAACGCAACTGAATCTGTGCATCTTGACTGGAAGTTGCGTAACGTTGGGCTGCAGCACCGCCATGGATCCTTCCAGCCCAGCTGAAGAGTCCGAGTCTGAGTCAAGAATCAGAACCAAAGCCAGCAAGTTGTGGCCCTAACTGAACCGCCTGTTTACTTTTCTTGCCTTTGTTTGGCTCCTGTTTTTCTTTTTTCTTTTTTCGTTCTAGTTATTTCCTTCTTCCTTTTTCTTTTTGGTCGCTGCTCGTTGTGCGTGCAACTAGAAAAATTCTTTTTTATGTTGAAAGAAGTTCTTTCATCTCTGTGCCCTAGTCTAACATACTGATTCACTGCCCTATCTGAAACTTGTTTTTTCATTCTGTCTGTCTGTTTGTTGAAACAATTCGTGCTCTAGACAGAAAGTCACTGTTGACTTGCACCTTTCGGGCAACTCTGATTAAACTCACCCCACCACCTTCCCCTAAATACCCGCTAAACAAGCTGGTTACCGTCCACTACCGATTCACACAAAAACATCCTATCGAAAAGACTTTTGTTTTGTTGATAGGAATCTCTTGGGCGATTTTTATCCTGTATCAAACCTCTTCTACCAAGTTTCTCAAGCATCATCATTTCGGAAACTCGTATGAAATCAAACGGTATGTAATGGATCTTCAACTAGCGCTCGCGTTTTCCTACTAGCAACGGCTTCTCTCTCCGCATGAACATGAATATAACATCCTCTCCTCCCCGTCCTGTCTCGGTTGCATCTGGGGGTGGGCTCAACTCCAAGAAAGATGGCCCATGTGATCACGACTGGTCGTGTCAAAGCAGCAAGCAAACATGCCCCGGCAGTAGCCTAGCAGAAACTGGACCAGCGTCGGAAGCAAGTCAATGACTGCATGACATTCATGACGATGTCCGCTACCCTATGGCAACGCTACGCTACGCAACCGCAATGCTGCCGCCGCACAATACTAGTCTACTACGACCTTTCGTACCTCGTTGCGGTCTGGTTCTCTCCTGGCGATGGTACGGTACAGTCCACAGTACTTACTTATTGTAACATCACCACCAACCTTGCAACAACTTTAGGTCCTTCCATGGACGTCAAGACCATTAGGCTCAGGCTCGCTCGTCTTTTGGCCCCCACCCAGGGTTGGGCAACCGCTTTCACAAATTTTTGACGCCCTAGCACCAGCTTACAACAAAGACGAACGCGAACGGGCATGGGGAAAAGCGACTTGACAGGCACAAATGGTTACGGACTGCGGAAGCCTGGGATAAACCGGGAGTTTGGTGAGCAAAGGGCTCCAACGGCTCCAAGCACGGCCACTCAAATCGATGGACCACTCCAGCCCAACGAGCGCTAGAGCCTAGCAGCACGCTTGAGCAGGGTCCCCATTGACCCCATCAACAGGGCGACGAACCAGGGGATCCTAGTCCAGCTTAGTCCAGGTCCGGGTCCAGGGCGGCTGACAGGACAAGAACGATGTTTTGGTGCCCAGCAAGTCCGGTTGGGAACATATGGCTCGAATTCACGATTGAGAAACGTCGCTATTCGACTACTCTACTGATGTTCAATGGACGTTACCTTGTTAGGGTCAAGACAAAAATCACACGCAACATCTTGTCCAGATTATCGTGCCAAATAGGGACCTGAGTTCGCAGAAAAAAAGGTTTCTGCTCCGCTTTGCTGCTCGGGGCTCATGCAAGGGAGAGAGATCCTAGCCAGCCGGGATACTGACTGTTCATGATTTTCGTCTCGACAATCTTTCTATCTCGTGCCTAATTAACTAACTTTATTGTTGTGTTAGTCGAAATCACCGATTTCCTCTAGCCTACGAATTTCAGATCGACATCCTGTGACCACGAATTTGAATTTCAGAAAGACTTAAACGGTAAGCACACACCCGAATTCTTAAGTGTGTACATACACACACACCCACAGCTCCGGTTCAAAAGCTTTCAACGTTGCGATACAACAGTCGTTCATCGTTTCAGTTGAATCGCTTCAGGAAGCTCTCTTGATGTCGTCCTGCAGTTGATGACAAATGATTGTCTATGATCAATATCTGGAAACAACGCCTGCATCCATTTTCTAACCTCTATTCCAGATATTGTCCGGAGTTTTGTCCAGTGATCCATAAGTAAACGATCTGGAACCCCTCACCGCCGATCGATTTCCGCCGTTCTGCCATCTTACGGTACCGTGCCTTTGCTCGCAGCCACCGCCTGAATCCACATCACCCCGCCCACACTACCTGGGCTCTTTGCGCCTGATCTTTAACGTGCGCCGTACAGCACTTCCATTTGCTTTGCTACGTTCGATACAACTTTGGTACCCTCCTGCATCAGCATCCATCGCTCGGTTCTTGTTCTGTGAACTGCGCACCCAGTTTCGCTTCACAAGCAAGTATTTCCCCCGTCTCACTGCGCTGCTTTCGTGACCAGCCGACCTCTCGCCTGTCACGCCCTCGTCATCTTTTAGGTGGCGTACTCACCAATTCAAATTTACGACCCCTCACTCGACACCTGTCGCGCAAGTCCAATTCTTTCTCGCCCCTCGTACCAAACCCAACGTTTCCTGTGTGTTTTTCCCCCTACCTACTGAGGTGCACTGCGGCTACAACAAACCTCGTCCTCCGTTTCCCTCTGTTACTTTTGGGGGCTGCTCGGCATTGTTTCTGCCCTGTCAGCTGAGCGCTTGCTTGTGCTTGTCGCCTTTCTTCCTTCCTATCTACTTTCAGCGCCTTTGCTCCAGCTCTCTTGTGGATTGTCGTGGGTAGAGGGCATCCCACCCAAGTATTTGCAATGTGAGTTCCCTCCCTCCATCTTCCTTCCCATATTTTCATGCGCCTGCGTTCCTCCCCTCCCTCCCCTCTTGTCTTCCTCATGTCCACTCTTCTTGTTGTCTCAACTGCACCCCCTTTAGTTTTATTTACTTGTCCCTCTTACACCTAAGCTTCATCTCTTGCGCATTCGTATCAGTCATATAGCTCACCTTTGTTTTGGATAGGCTCAAACAACGCCCCTCCTCCCGAGCCCCAACTTCAAGCAGTCGTCCTACGGAGACGTCTGCTTCTTCGCACATTTACAGCGACAACTCCTCTCAAGAAGATAGCCAGGACTACAGTTCTGACGATTACGACGACGAGGACGACTACGACGACGACGACGGTCTTGGCCCGTCTGACTCCGCCTCAACCAGCGACCACGACCAGCATTATCGCCATCACGGACCGCTTCAGCGTCAACAACAACTCCCTCCTCACCACCAATACCCACCACAGCATCAGTTTCCCCCTCACCAGCAGCAGCAGCAGCTAGCTCACCACCAGCCTCCCCCTCGCCAGCTGCCTCCTCATCAGTCGCATCAGTTGCAGACTCGTCAACCAGGTCCTCCCCAGGATCTTTACCCATCCGAAGAGGAATCTAGACAGCCTCATCGTCGACCGCGGCGCGATCGTGCAGCGCCGCCCACCGCCAATCTGGAGGATCCTTATGGATATGGCGTGCCTCATGGCCGTGGTGCGTATGGACATCCACAGGCTGCGGCGCGCCCTCGCCCGGGCCCGGGCTCAATGTATGGCAGAGGTCAGCAGCCCGGTTATCAGAATCAAATGGCACCCTACATGGGAGGGTATCCTTCCAATGGCCAAATGGTGCCTTTCGGTGGTTATGGTGATCCAACCAGCCCTTACGGTGCCCCTGGCTATGGTGGAGAAGGACGAGGCATGTATGACATGATGCCTTACCAACATCAACAACCACCACCACAAAACGGGTACTACGGTGCCTTGCAGCCTCACCCATACAGTTTGCCGGCTCATATGAGTGGGATGCAGATATCTCATCAGTTGACCACGCCGCCACCACCTCCTGCCACTGAGGCACCCGCCAAACCAGCTACGCCAGCTCCTCCCAAGGAGGACCCGGAAAAGATTCGGTTAGAAGCTGAGATTGCTGCTTTCAAAGCCATGGAGGAGAAGGCCAAGGCTGCCGAAAAGCAAAAAGAGGCTGAAGCACAAATTCGAAAAGAAGCTGAAGAAGCTTTCCATCGAAGGATGGAAGATATGAGATTGGCTCAAGAAGAGGCCAAGAAGGAAATCGAGAAGGCCAGACTCGAGGCAGAGAGGGCAGCCCGAGAGAGGATGGAAGCCGAGCGAAAAGCCGAGGAAAAGCGAGCGCAAGAACACGCTCGGGCTATGGCAGAGGCTGAAGAGAAGGCTAGGCTTAGGTTTGAAGCTGAGATGAAGGCCGCTGAAGACCGAAGAAAGGCTGAGGCCGAGGCTCGCATTCAGGCTGAAGAAGAGGCGAGGAAGAAGTTTGAAGCTGCTGCAAAGGCGGCTGAAGAACAACGAAAAGCAGAGGCCGAAGCTCGTGCACAGGCGGAGAAGGATGCTCGCGAAAAGTACGAAGCTGAGATGAAGGCGGCTGCTGAACAGCGCAAGGCCGAGGCAGAGGCCAAAGCCAAGGCTGAAGAGGAAGCTCGTCTTAAGTATGAGGCAGAGTTGAAGGCAGCCGAGGAGCGTGGTAAGAGGGAAGCCGAAGAGCGAGTCAGAGCCGAACGAGAGGCTCGGTTGAAGTTCGAAGCTGAGATAAGGGCGGCCGAAGAGAAGAGAATTAAGGAGGAGGAAGAGCGAAAACAAGCTGAAGAGCTCGCGCGTGTGCGTTTTGAAAAGGCTTTGCAAGAGGAAGCGGAGGCTAAGGCTGAAGCTGCGCGGAAGGCACAGGAGGAAGCCGAGCGCCTTATGAGAGCTGAGCAAGCGGCTAAGGAAGAAGCTGCAAAGAAGGCTGCCGAGGAAGCCGAAAAGCTCAAGAAGCTCGAGGAGGAGGCCCGTGCAAAGGCCGAAGCTGATACCCTCAAGAAGATTGAAGATGAAAAGAAGAAGGCGGAAGAAGCTGCCGCTGCTGAGGCGGCTGCAAAGAAGGCTGCCGAAGAGCTGAAGGCAAAGATTGAAGAGGAGACGAAGGCCAAGCTCGAGGAATCGAACAAGACAGCAGAGAAGGCTCCGATTCGGTTCAAGGACGCCGTTGGTCGCAAGTTCAGCTTCCCCTTTCACCTATGCGCCACTTGGCAGGTAAGTATTATAGACTCCGGCCACTTAAAGGCACTGTCGCTAACATACGTCCAGGGTATGGAAGATCTCATCAAGCAAGCTTTTATGCAGGTCGACGTCTTGGGTCCTCATGTCATGGAAGGCCACTACGATCTTATTGCCCCTGATGGCGAGATCATCTTGCCCTCTGTGTGGGAAAAGGTGGTCCAGCCTGATTGGTCCATTACCATGACGATGTGGCCGATGGACAAGATGCCTCCATTGGGACCCAAGATGCCTGGACCTGGCGGCATGCCTCACTTACATGGCAAGCATGGTCCTATTCCTGTTCCACCTGGCGGCCCACGTCCTCCCATGGGCGGGCCTGGTATGCGACCGCCTGGTATGCCTCCACATGGTCGTATGCCAGGAGGAGTCCCACCTGTTCCAGGATGGATACCTGGAGAAATGCGCCCAGGTGGCATGCCAGGACCCAACATTGTTACTGTCAACCCTGGGTCTGGCAAGTCAAGCAAGCACAAGAAGCCATCCAAGGACCATGGTTCAGGCGTGGCTGGATTCTTGTTCGGCAAGCCTCCCAAGAAGAAGTGAGTCTCTGGCCTTACCCTGACAAATAATACCAAATGCTTACAGCTGCTCTCTAGGTCTAGCAAGAAATAAGGGGTACTACTTATGGCTTCACGAGAAGATGAATGTGCGATTATGATTTGTCTTTTTTACGGTTTTTACTTATTAGCAGATACCTCACCGGCATTGGCTGCCGGCTTGATTTGAAAAACATCTTTTTGACTTTTTACTCTTTTTTGTTTATGTTTTGTTTGTTAATGGAAAAACAAGAGCGGGATTTTGGTCCTTTCCCAACTCATGGTTAGCGTTTCATATCGCACAGGCGTCACGAATTGTCCTATATGCATGTGGATCGGAGTATGATGATGCAATTCAAGAGACGATACTAGGGGGAAAGGGGACTATCCAATGCTGTGAAATTGATCTTCTTCTGGCAGAAACAGGGCCAAAGTGATTAAAGTTCGGGTATTGGCGCGAAGACTACGCTTCTCTCTTTTCTTCAATTTTGATTTGGATACGGCGGACCAGCTCGTTGGATAGACATGGCTATTCTAGATATGCGTCATGTAGAATGATTGGAGTATGCAGAATGATTTGTTTAACTTTAGTATTCGACTTCGTTGTTGTGATTGCTCAGCTTCCATATCTAAGTTTCAGTGAGACGTTATGCACAATTAGTTCTATCTGAATAACCTAATCTAGGTCCAATAATTATATCTGGATGAAGAGGGGAGGAGCGACAAAGTGTGCTGATATAACAACGATGTCTACGCGATTCTAGAGCTTTCGTTGTGAATGTAGCTTCTCAAACGCTCGCTTCTCGAAAGCCTCTATCATCATGCCTGCTATTTTATCAGACACTGCGGCGCTTACGGCGCCGTAAAGGGGGTTGGTAAACTGAAAGTCGATGGCAAGATGAACCTCAGTGCGTGGTGAAGGCGGTCCAGTAATTGATCTTGTGGACCAGCGTGTCACAAGGCTCCGGAAGACAGCCGACGCATCAGGTCCTGTACCACCTGGAACAATCTCTCCACTGACGGCTTCAACAGACTGGCCTGGCACACAGCGCAACCGACTTGTAAAGACTTCGTCGAATCCTCCCCAACCAACATGTAGGTCGGCGAGTGTGGGGTACCGCCGGCCAGTAGTGGGGTCAGGTTCGGACCAGCGAGTTACTCGAGAGCGGGAGCAGTATGGGACGAAGGAAGAGTAGGAGTCGACATCAGCGATGAGATCGTAAAGCGATTCGGAAGGATATGGTAGAGTGCGATGGGCGGTCAGTCTTTGGGGCTCTGAGGAAGGGAGAGAGATGAAAGAGCGGCGCAGATGTGTTGAGGCGCAAGTGAGGTTGGTGATGTTTGAGATGGAAGCCGATAAGCGGGGGATAGTCGCCCTAGAAGGAAGGAGACGGAGAGCCATTGGAAGAGGCTGAGAGGGTAATTAAGTTTTTAATATTAAAGTGTCACCGTTCGAGCGAGCTCATGGTCTCAAGTTAAGGAGTGAATCGTTGAGACGTAGAGAGAAAATATTTAGGTAAGAAAATCTATGATGGTGTTGAGGCTCTGTTAGATTGAGTCGAGAGTAGCTTTCCGCCACGATCGAGTCCGGACCCCACCTAACTCAGTACAGCCCGCTAAGCTCTTAGGGGACCACACCGCTGTAGACACTCCCCTTCTCGGGCCGTCCTGGTTGCCGAGTCGAGGGCGGTCGGGGGTCGATGATTGATTCCGTCATGCCCAAGCAGTAAAGGCTCACACGCTGTTACTATTACTGTACAGATACGTACTCAACACCAACTATAACATCGCATCTCATCGGCACGCGATACCCACCCCCCCTTCGCTGCTGATCAGAGCATCGTCCTCCTACCGATAATACTCCGTACGAGATGCGCCGCTCGACCGTTCCCTTGCGAAGCCCCTGAGACCACGTCCCTATCACCTAAATACCTTAGCACCTCCAACGGTCGGCCCCACGCCCGCGGGGCATCTTCTCAACATGTAGGCCGACTTGAAGCTCTGAATATAAACATCCAGGACAAGCGCTGACTATGTTGCGCGCAGGTTCGAAAAGTCGCTTTACGACCTCATCCGGGGGCTACGGAACCACAAGGGCAATGAGAAGGAGTATATCCAGAAGAGTCTGAAGGAGTGCCGCGCCGAAGTTCGCAGCCAGGACATGGGTTCGTTTGATACCAGAGTAAATCTACATGGAGGAGACCAGTCGCTAATATTACGTGGCTAGATCTTAAGGCCACGGCGCTTCTGAAACTCATCTATCTGGAAATGGTTGGACATGACATGTCGTGGGCGTCGTTTCATGTGCTCGAGGTTATGTCGTCGCCCAAGTACCACCAGAAGCGAGTGGGATATCTGGGAGCTGTCCAGAGTTTTAGGCCCGACACTGAGGTTCTGATGCTGGCTACTAATCTGCTGAAGAAGGTTCGTTGACAGCAAATTGTGCTGCCTGATAACTGTTTCACTAATCATGGTTGTTCAGGACCTTGGCACGACGACACCGACGGTTATATCTCTACCCATCGCGACTCTCCCCCATGTCATTACTCCCTCTTTGGCCCTCTCAACTCTACAAGACTTGCTACCACGATTAAGCCATAGTCATTCGAACATTCGCAAAAAGACGCTGGTGACGCTGTATCGCCTTGCTCTGGTATACCCCGAAGCTCTTCGAGCAGCATGGCCCAAGATCAAGGAGCGACTCATGGACCCTGATGAGGACCCGAGTGTCACGGCGGCTATCGTTAACGTGGTTTGCGAGCTTGGTTGGCGAAGACCGAATGACTTCCTTCCCTTGGCTCCTCGTCTGTTCGAGCTTTTGGTTGATGGTGGTAATAACTGGATGGCCATTAAACTCATTAAACTCGTAAGTGATTTGCAGCCGTTGCTATCCGGTTACTATATTGATTCCCACTAGTTCGCTACTTTAACGCCCTTGGAACCTCGACTTGTGAGGAAGCTATTGCCTCCTTTGACCAATATCATTAGGACCACACCAGCTATGTCGTTACTTTACGAGTGCATCAACGGAATCATTCAAGGTGGCATTCTAGGAAACTCCGATGATTCTGGCACTGATGAAATCGCTACGCTGTGTGTTAACAAGTTGCGAGGCATGATCATGATAGATGGCGATCCCAACCGTAAGTCCACGATCATAACGTCAACTCGGGAACATGAACTGACCGGGTCAAGTCAAATACGTTGCCCTCCTAGCGTTCAACAAGATTGTTACCACACATCCGTATCTAGTATCTCAGCAGGAGGATGTGATTCTGGAGTGCATTGACAGTCCCGACATCACTATCCGCATACAAGCTCTTGACCTGGTACAAGGCATGGTGACTGGTGACAACTTAATGTCCGTCGTCAGCCGCCTCATGAAGCAGCTCAAGTCATCTATGCCCAGCCGGGATAAGACTCAACCAGGGACCCTCCCTGATGGCCTTGATGAATCCGAGGATGGTTTCGCAGAGCCAGTCCCGAAGCCCAATTCTGAATCGATCCCTTTGCCCGACGACTATCGAATCGACGTCATTGGAAGGATTCTAGGCATGTGTTCAAAGGATAACTACTCAAGCGTTCTGGATTTCGACTGGTACATCGACGTTCTTACGCAACTTGTCCGCATGGCACCGGCATCTCGCAACGTTGACGACGACTTAGGCCCGACGGATAAAACGAGAGTTAATGTCTCGGAGAAGATCGGTGATGAGCTGCGCAATGTTGCTGTCAAGGTTCGGGTGATGCGATCAACAGCTGTGAGAGCAGCAGAGATTATTCTCAGCCAACTCAATACCGATACCCCGCCGGGATATAGCATTACTTCAGGTGCTCTGAAATCAGTAGCTTGGATAATGGGCGAATACGCATCGCAGCTAGCCGTTACGGATGAAGGTCTAAATGGCTTGTTGCAGCTGGTCCCCCGAACAAATAACCCTGAAGTTTTAACGACAACACTCCAAGCTGTCACCAAGATTTTTGCGACAATAGTTGGAGATGAGAGTGAGCCATGGACAGCAGAGAGGAAATCAAAGGTATCACTGCTCATGGCGCGCATCATCCATGTCTTTGAACCCCTCGCATTGCATCCCAGTCTTGAAGTTCAAGAGCGAGCGGTCGAGTTCACAGAGCTGCTGAAGCTTACAGCTGAGGCTGCTTCATCTCAGCCGGTCTCGACAGACGATGTTGAACAAGATCCACCATTACTTCTAACCCAGGCCATCCCTTCGTTGTTTAATGGCTGGGAACTCAACTCAGTGTCTATAGGTGCTCAACTGAACGTTCCAGTACCATCAGGCCTGGATCTGGATGAACCCATCCATGCAAACCTGACCAAATTGCTATCTGAAGCCGACTCCATCACATTAGCGACCGATGAGTCGGATGAGTTTGAGACATACTACCACCAGAGACCCCCGCCTACCAGTATTGACTCATCTGCGCCGGCCATTAGCAGGATAGCCGAACCTAAAGAGGATTACGTGAGCTCCTACCAACAAGCCGACGAAGATACCTACCTAGACGCGGATATCGTTGCCAGGAGGAAGGCAGAACGTGTTGAACGCAACAGAGATGATCCCTTCTATATCCCAAGTAACGAGACTCCCCGCACGTCGACTCCAATCCACAACATCCTCCAAAGCAGCAACGGTCCCGATCTAGATATCGACTCTATACCTATCATGCAACTAGATCTGTCAAGAGCCGGGACTCCTGCTGCGCAGCCCCCACGACCACAGCCAAAACCACGACAAAAGGTTGTTATCGCGGCGGACGAAACCCTCGAAGGTACTGCAAGTGGAGGCCTTCGATCTTACGACTCAGAGAACAATTCGGACAGCTTTTCCAAGCCTAAGACGCTCAAGCCCAAGACAAAACAGGGCTTACTCGGCGTGGACTCAAGCGGCATTGGCTCTTTCAGCCTGGAGGGTCAGCCGTCAACTGGCTTCGACTACGAGCAGCAACAGCGCGAGGATGTTGAGATGCAACAAGCTATGAAAGAAGTCGAGAGACTCCGCCTCGAGATGCAGCGCGCAAATGAACGTATCCATGTAGCGCAAGGCGTTGACGTTGAAGGCACTGTTGTCAAGAAGAAAAAGAAGAAACCAAAGAAGGACGCTACCGAAGGAGTAGAGGGCGAAGAGGTCAAGCCCAAGAAAAAGAAGAAGAAGGCACCCCGTGCGGCAGCCCTGGACGAGGGTGGGGATGACAGTAGTGCTCGCGGCGTAGAATCTCCTGCGTCTGGAGGCGATGTGGCCGTAGCCAAGAAGAAAAAGAAGAAGAAGGCCCCTCGCGCTGCCGAGATCCAAGATGAGTAGATAGATGCTTAAGAAGGAGGTATGACATGGATACAAGCCGATTGGAAGGCCAAGCAAGCATTCGATAGCATAAAAGGGATGCTCAGACAGCTATGAGGAGGAAGGAGCAGACCGAACTGAATAATAATAAGTATCAAAATTTCTCGACTTCATTCCTCGTATCAAGTCATAATGTGTTCGTTCTACCTGTCTACGTACTGTAGAACGGCACGAGGTTTTGAAACAAGTCTCTTAACGAATAGGGAATCGCCATCATATCATGATACAGCATAAATACAAAAATAGATCAGATCCAGAAAACAAAGATCAAGGAAAAAAAGTACACCGACTGTTCTTTTTTGCTCATGTTCCATTAACACATACACATGACAAGGCGGGTGGGTTATGTGGTCGAGTCTTTCGACGTTACCTCAAACCCGAGCCTCTCCCTTCTATAACTTGAGCTCCGCTATATACCAATTCCCAACTCCGTTCAAGATAAAGGCATATCTGTATCTGGTAGGACCAGAAGATTTTTCTTCTACCATGGGCTGTAACTCGGTTCCGTGGCGTACATCTAGTCCTCCATCGGAGCATCCTCAAGTTGCACCCCACGGGTTGAATCTGAAGGAGGAGTCGATGGGGTAGATGGCACCGCAGAAACTCGCTTGCCGCCAACAAACTTGGTCGGTGTTCGTCCTGTGCTGTCACGGCTATCTCGCTTGTCTGAGTCGGCATCCGACTTCTCCGACTCGCCGTTGACGGGTGCAGCACCATCAGGCTCAGGGACCTCAAGACTCTGTCGCTTAATCACTCCCCCAAGACTGGTGCGGTGACGGTCAACAGCCGATGCTGATGTTGGGCTTGCGATGGGGAATCGGGTCTCTGGTCCGCCAGTGCTACGGTCCCGGCGGTGACCACGGGGGCCTGGGGCAGGGCTTTTATCACGGCCTCGGCTTGCGTTGGCCTTTTCAAGCAGAGCCCTATTCCGCTCTTCCATAAGTGCCTTACGATTGCTCTCGTCGGTGCTAATGGCTCGAGGTCGGTTGTTGCTTCCCACAGAAGATGAGTGGTTGATGACAGACATGCGCTTCAGGGCGCTGAAGATTGCATCCTTGTGCGCGAACAGATCTCGAACCAGTCGGTACGCATGCTTCTCTTCCATGGTGAGTGACGTCTCGGTTCGTGGTCGCAAGATACAAGGTGCTAGGGTACTGGCGAGAGATGCAACATAGGTTTCATCAGCAGAGGTCAGGTCGATAAGACGAGTAAAGTGGTTCATGCAAGCATCGAGTGTTGCAATGTTGGTAAGGCGGAGTTGCGACAGAGTAGACTGGAGAGCGGCGATACGAGAAGACTCATCAGCATCTGTAGAGGGAGTAGAGTAAATAGTTCGGATAATCTCGTAAACATGAGAAGAAACCAAAGAATCTGATACAACGTTAGTTCGCTTTGCGCTTTGAGTCTGTGTAAGGCTTTTACTTACCAGGAAGCTCTAGGAGGTAGACCTTGAGCAAACTAGCAACCGTAGGGATATCAAATTCATCAAAAACATCAGGAGAAACAGGCTTGCCATCGTTGACCTTGGAGCGCAAACGGTGTGACTGTGACAGAGGGACTTCCAACAGCCACACACCCCGTCTGGCCTCGTCGCCTTCAAGGTCGGGGTAATGGTGATCCAAGTAGGTCAAGATAGTCGTGACAATCATGGGCACTCGCTTCTTATCAGCCCTAGCACGGGCCTCAAGGTCGATACCAAACGTCTGCTCGTCCACCTTGTTGTAGTAGTTCTCGTACACCACAACCTTGGGCACAAAACTTCCAGTGCGGTAGGTCTCGAGCAGATACCGCAGATCGTTTTGAGGCTGAATGGTCTCTTGGAAGAGCATCATATGGTCCACAGTGGACTGCAGGCTAGGGATAACATTTCCAATGGTGCCCGAAAAGTCGAGGATGACTGTCTTGACGGCTTTAAGGCGGTCGAGCTCGCATCGCTCAAGGAACTTGAGATGGAGGTGGATCGCTTCCTCGAGCTCGCATCGCAGCTCATCAAGCTTACGAACGCCCTCACGGTACTTCTCATCAGCTTCGCGCGCCTCTCGTTGCATGCGCTGGCTGGGGGTCTCGTTCGGGTGGGAGTTGTTGAGAACCTTCCAGTTGGCGAGGTACTCGCTGACTGTTCCAACGGGAGAGTCGGCCCCTTCAGATCCGGTCGAAGCAAGTGAGAAAGTGCGGTTGATAGATTTCTTTTCGGGGACACCAGCCATGGCGAAAGCCTTGGATTGCCATTGGTAGAACATCTTGGAGCTGTTGGCGAACGTGCTGCCCACGTTGCCAATGAGTCGCAGGAAACCGTTGTTGACAAGATCTTGACCAATGCGCTCGGCATAAGCGACACTGATGTTGCCCATGCTACGCTGCAGATACTCGACGATATCGGAACCGGCAGAAGTGTTGAGATACGTTCCCAAAATTGGCACCTTGGTCTCACCCATCTTGATACTTGAGAGCATTTGGGAAAGGATCTTCTTGACTTGTTCGGGCTGGTAAGTGTCGTCGCCGATCTCGTAAAGCTCGTCCTCCTCGGGCTCCTCCTCCTTGTGAGGCTGGACCTTAATTTCGGGGATGTTCTGGTTGGCTTTGGGGCTGGTTTCGGGGTCCTGGAAAGCGAGTTTATTCTCCTCCTCGAGATCCTCCACTAGTCGGCACTTGTTGAAATACACGGATCGGAGCTTCTTAACAGCCTCGGCTTGGCGGTCATGAGCTTTGATTCGAACCTGCAACTCATCTTGGGAGTCTTGGATGCGAGCCTCGTGGGCGTCGCACCAGCGGGAGAAAGGATTGACGACGAGGTCGCGGATGCTCTGAGCGATGCGACGATGGTTACGAGCAGCATCTTGCATCTCATTTCTCATGCCGTCAAAAGCCTACAATCTCGTTAGTTGGCAAGCTTAATCAGAAAGGCGCTTATCGCATAGCAAATCTGCCGCACATGCACCGAGCGCTTTCGGAAGTGAGGTATGTTCGCATACCTTGCGAACGGTAGCTCCATCATCGCGACTGAAGCCACCAGCAATCTTGTCAGCAGAAGGAGCAATATCACCAAGGCGCTGGCCGTAAATTTCCTCGGCTTCAGCACGCATACGTGCGATGGTCAGGACTTGTCTGTTCTCATGGACACCTTGCTGCAGCTTGGTGAACAAGACACCCAGTCCTGCAGCATAGTCGCTCGACCAGAAGGAATCAGCAAACCCCGGCATGATGGTCTGCCTTGTCCAACCCCTTCGGATGATGCTGTGATTATGCGGTTTCCGTTGTTGTTTTTTGCCAGAGTAAGAATAAGAGCCCTAAGCTCGTTGTAGCGGTGGGGGAGGGAATTGCGAATGACTGTTTCGCAATGTGACGGTCGACGTAAGGGCGGGCGTGACGGAGAATGTCGTCGCGATCGTCGTTAATATAAGGGGTAATGTCGGTCGAAGGAGGTGGCCGTTGGTGTCGTGTTGTGCAGACAAGATGATCGCCGTTGGTCGTATCCGCTGCGTGTCTCTCACTTGCGTAGGCTAGGTTCGTGAGACGGCTACTGCCGATGCAGGGGAAGTAAGGTCGAGAAGTTGGATTTTATTGTTGTGCAAAAATCAGGGATTCCAATTTGGGAGGTACCATGGACACCTGGCTAGACTAGGTAGTAGATTGCGGCGTAGAGAAACTGTACAGTACAGTGCAATATTTTTGATCTGGATCTTTGGTTCGTTGAACTCTCTCTCTCCTTGGATTGGGCTGACACTGACACCAACGGGCAAGGACAAGCAAGGCTGAATGGGGGACAAGAGCAGGGCATTAACTGGACCGGAAGCTTGCGGACTGGGGTCCCTGTGGGCGAATTTGGGATGAGATGGAGATGATGGCTTGTCTTTTTAGCTTGAAGGTGGCTGGCGCTGGCTCGGGCTTTGGCGCTTGGTTGGCATTGGCATCCGCTGTAAGTACCGTACGTATTTGGTGGTGGTGGTGGTGACGTCTCCAGGCCAATGAACAGGGGATTTTCGATACAGAATCACTCACTCCTTTTCGATGCATATCATAATTATGATGGAAGCGAGTTGAGTCTTGTATATTATAGTAGTAGCATCAACAACAAAAAGACAGAATCATGATCGAATTGGCAGGAAGTGGACCGTGTCTCTCTCGACTTCCCTTCCTCTTAGCAGCCGAGCTTAGCGAGTCCACAGGTGGACGGACGGTTGAACCAGGAGGAAGGATCGATGGAACGGACAACGTTGAACACGATGCGAGCCCGAATACCGTATCCATTCTTCAATTTTAAAAGTTGAGTTACCTGTACATGCATGTCAATGGGAAGCCAACGGTTTTGATACGCTTTTATCCTGCAGTGATGCAAAGCTTATTCAACAGTGGGTATACTTCAATACGCTTTAACTGATTGTCTTGTCACTGACCAAGTTTCTTTCCCTGTCATCGCCAATCTAAAAATCGTCAGTTACTGTCGACCAACTGGAACGTCACAGCCACAGCCAGAGACGGAAGCGGTATTTGTGGCAGTTTCAGAAGGCCTCTCACTGGGCAGCTTGCTCCCAGCCACCTGGGCTCGCTCTCCCTGACCTCGACTGTGGACTGAAAGTGAACCCCCGAGGATATGGCTGTTGGGCATGTTGCTGTTCCTCGTAAATGGTGGGGACGGGAACCTAAATTTAGAGGCACTGGACGTTTCAGAAAATTATTCCTGGGTTAATTCAGGGGTCTGCTACTGTCAATCATTTCCTATGACAATTGGAGTAACCCTCGAGAAACCGTTGCTGCCCTTATTTACAGATAAACAGAAAAGCAACTTGCCCCCTGAATTTAAACCTCATGTCAACGACAGTGCTAGCAAAGTCTTGTAGCAGGGGCTCGTCTGAATTCATCCCATCTCACCTCAGCACTTATTCAGGGTCTAGGTCTCGGCACCAAGAGTTTGTTTAATACACAAGGCTGTCAACAATTCATTTCAAAAAATGCCTTTGCATCTGCTATTTGGATCATGTTATATAAACAGTTCATCAGACAATTCGCCTGGCAATGGAATATCCTCACATACGTCGTACATGTCTCGCAAAACTGAAAGAGGAATTCCATCATAGCTCCAAGCCGGCCTCGGGAACTCTTTGTAAATAAGATGGATCCCAACCTCAGAAACACATTCTTGTTGTAGCATTCTTTAAATATCTCTTTGGTATCGCATGTCACTTGCCCGTCTCTTCAGGTCGGCAAGACTGATCAACCCTTTCCGTAGACATTCAGAAGAGGGGGAAACTCAGTTTCAAGGGACGCAATGTTAAGTATCAGTTCCTGAAGGAAGTCATCGCGGTAAACCACCAGGTTCTTTCTTTGATCCCAAACCTTTGAAGACGTGGCTCCTATGACCTCAGCAGCATGTTCGAAAGCCTCTTGAGCATCTGCTGGTCCTTGTATTATCTTTTGTTTTACCGCAGCAGTGTAAATAATACCCGAATATTTGACAAGCAGTTCTACGGATTAGTCTGTGAATGAAGCTAACCTCTCTCCTTGATGCAGTGCCAGGCGGTCCGGGAAAAAACCGACACACCAGAGGAGGCTTACAGAAATATCTGGTCAAAATCGTCTCTAAAGCTAACCTAAGATTTTTATCGTTATCCTAATCCTTATAGCGAGAGAGCTTTGGTGTGCCTATTTTATTATGACCCACCTGAGTGCGTGGTGTGATGCGGTGGAGTGAAGAGGCGTCTAGTGTAGGTACGTAGTGTAATTGCCCGAAAAGAAAGATATCTCCGTAGCGTAGGTAGGGCATTTCCTTTGATGGTTTTGATGAAAGCCAAGATTCTAATTTCAGTCAGAAAGAAAGAAAGAAAGAAAGAAAGAAAGAAAGAAAGAAAGAAAGAAAGAAAGAAAGAAAGAAAGAAAGAAAGAGTTGTAAAAGGGCAGACTTTGTTGGCACAATAACAATACCTACCTACCTATCATGCACTGACCTTTTTCTTTATGTTTCAAAGACCAACTAAAAGCACCGAGTCTATACATGGACCTGAGTTGAACCACTTTGTAAGGTAGGGCGGCTATCAAAGTGAGCTTCTACCCGAGTCTCATGTTTATTATGCAATAGCATTGGATGTTATCGGGTTCCATATTATTAACTGATTGGGCTCAGCCTTATACTGCACGGGTAAATCTGCGATCTTTATTATTGCAGATCATGATCTACATATTTCGCACATAGACAGATAACAACGTTTCAACACATACATCTTTCAGCTTCGCAACACCACTTTGATCAAAGAATACCACCTGCAGGTAAGTAGATGAAGAAACACCTTGTGACGTAGGCGCTGTACCAACCAACATGGCAAATGCAAAAAAGAGCCCATTTATTTCCAGCATCCAACACTCGGCGCGAAAGCATACGAGTTTCCCTTTAAAAGGTTCGTTTAGCGATAGCGCCCTTTATTGGCGCCGGGCCTCCCTTTCAGAATCAATCAATAATTGGCCATCTTCCTTTGAATGTTTTAGCTTTAGGGACCTGCGTCCCCCCACTTCTCGACGTCAGTCATGGCGCTAGGAAGTCAACTTCGTGTAAGTGGTTTGTTCTAGCAGACGTTCAGATGGAGAACTTAATCTCTCGACGCCAAGGAAAGGGACCGAGCTGAATAGGTTTGATGGATCATGGATGGTTTTAGAAACAGGGTATTGTATTCAATTTTGAGGGTTGTGCATTGGTAGTGACAGTGGTAGTTCAGTCTTGACTCCCTTATAAAGGAGCGTATATCCGCTCAAGGGTAATGCGAATTGGCTTTTAGTTTCTGGTTCCTGGCGAAGTGTCAATAAGTCGTTCATTCTTTGTTATATATATATAAAGCCTACAGTTCACTCTTTCACTGTTGACAGTTCATCACCACTCACTCATTCTTTCTATTCACTTCTCTTCTATACCTTGTTACATATCTACTCTCTACTTCTATTCACCATGCCTTCAGTCAACACTTTCATCACTGCAATTGTGGCTGGTCTTGCCATTGGAGCTCAAGCCGGCCCATGCAGACCACATCCTGCATCAAGCTTCGCGATTCAGTCCCAAGTGACTACTACGGCATACGCCCAGACTACTAGCGAGACTTCTGCTGCATATTCTGATGTTATGAGCAAGTCTGAGAACGAAACATCTCTTTCTACCACCGCTGTGCAAGTCACCAGCTCCGATAAGGCCGAGACCGAACCTATCACTACTGAAGAGGAGACTACTACAACTGGCTACCCTGCTGCCGAGTCCACCTCTACCACTTCTGATTCTCTCACTACCGACACTGTCATCGACTCTACTTCCACTACTCAGGAGACTACATCCTCTCTTCCTTCCACCACAGAACAGCGCAGTACCACTCTCCACACCACTACCTCGGTCCCCTCGACCACTTCTTCAGAGCAACAGACCACTGTCGCTCTCACAACCACCTCCTCCGAGTCTACCACTACCACATCTCAAGCTTCGACCACCACATCCGAGGCTGCCACTTCCAGTTGCCCGCCCAAGTCCAGTCTTACCTGCAATGAACCAGGTTACCTCAACGCCGGTGCCGAAGATAAACTCCTTAGCGTTCTTCAGAACTACGATCTCGAGCAATGCCAGGCCGCGTGTGAAAGGAACGAGGACTGCAAAGCCATTGGTATGAATACTGCTGGCCAGTGCGAGCTCTACGAGGCCGGCATCTCTGCATTGGGATTTCAGGCAGACGATGCATCATGGTACTCCGTCTGGGATGCTTGCTGTTTTGCGGAGGACGACCAGTAAACACATTGCCTCATATTAGAGTATATATGGTAATTGCCTAGGTACATACTGGCTGGCGCAAAGCATGGCGAAGACTGGATTGGAAAGGTGGTCCGTCAAAAGGAGATGTAAGAAAATGTTAATTTATAATTCTATAACTGTATTTTAATACATATTATCCGTCTAATTCCCTAAAACAAATCTGTCGGAACTGTCGTGCAATACAATCGTTGTTCAATATCTAGTCCGAAGATTATTTCACAATTTTATCCTAAAATCATTCAGGTCTCCGAAGTATCCTAATGTTTTTTTAGCAACTTCACAACATGATTATACAAACTCCAAGCTTTTACTAAGACCATAATATAGTTTCAATTGGTCATGATCATTTCCCTTTTTATTTTGTCTTGCTCTATATTGTCGTTAAAATTCTTAGGCCGTTGGGTTAGCTTGGGTCTCCTGCACGTCCTTGATAGTGAGGTCCTCGGCCTTCTTGGTCACCTCAGCCGCATCGCCACCCTTACCGCCCTTGGCACCAGGGAATCGTGTACCCAGGTTCTTGACCTTCTTCTCCTTCTTCGCGGGTGGTGGGTAGGCCTTCAGAGTAACCTCCTGCCACTCCTTCGAAGCTTGGTAATCAGCCTGAATGGGGTTCATTAGGGCAAGAATACCCTCTGTCACTGCAGCCTTCAAGGTCTGGGGTGTCAACTTGAAGCACAATATTAGCAAATACCATCACGACATTCATGAAGCGGCAGAACATACCACGTCTTGTCGGTAATCCTCGTGAACCTGCTTGATGTCGCTGTAAACGAGAGGCTCGGCGTCCCGTCTCTCAACTTTGAATTCCCGAGTGCCCGTTCTCAAGCCGGAAGCTGGTAGCAGGACATACTCTACAAGTGCCAAGACACCATTGCCTTCAACTTCCTTGGGAACACACTCGGCCTTGCGGATCTTCTTGGCTACAGCCTCGGGAGGGTCCAAAAGGTCAATCTTGCTGTCTAGGATCGATTGTCAGTATGTCTTACGACAGATGCTTAAGATGCACATACTCTCGTCACTTGAACTCATCTTGTTACCGTTGAGACCGGCAACCATGGGGTTCATAAGATGGGCACGCTAGTGTGCAAGGTCAGTGATAGTTACAATCGCAGATTCGTAAGGGCATACCTTTCGGTATCCAAGCTTGGGCAACCACTCAGTGGCAGCAGTGAACAACTTTCTCTGATCAACACCACCAAACTGAACATCACAGTCGAGGTACTGCTCGTCCAAAACTTGTAGCAGAGGGTACATGAGACCACTCAATGGTGCATTGCCAGTTTGTTTAACAACCTCGGCGCCAGCCTTCTTAGCATCGTGTTCCGATACGACTGAAGATAGCTTGTACAAGTCCATCACATACTCTGAGGTCTTCTGGTAAGAGCTACCGAAGACGAAGCGCAACTGCTCAGTAGAAACCCCGCAGGACTTCAACATAGACTCAACGACAAACTTGTAGTACTCGGCGCGCTTCTCTACAAGCTCGATAGGAGCCTTGAGGTTGTCGAGGAAGCCATGGATATCAGCGAGGAGGACGGTGACTTCGCATCCGGCGGCGAGGTACTGCGCAATCTTGACAGCGGGGACGAGGTAACCGCAGTGAGGTCGGCCGGTGGTCGCAGTGCCTTAAGTGTCTATGTTAGCAGTCTGGCTCGGTGTCGGCGCGCAAAGGAAAGATTAAACCTACCCCAGTAGATCTTGGGGTTACGACCCTCGGCGAGGATGCCCTCAATGATCTCGGGGTTGAGAACCTCGGCGAGATTCTCCTTGATGAGACCGAGTCTCTCCTCGTTTGAAAGAGCCATGGCGAATGTTTTTTTTGGGGGGGAAATGCTGAGAAAAGAAGGTGTCTGAGGATGAATCATATGGATGCCCCGCGCTAACCTACCTACAATTCTGCCCCTCAGGTGGATTGAACTTTACCTAATTGGGAGGTTTCAGTGAAGGATCGAGGTGCCAGTAGGAAGGGAGATCTTATATGCTCTTTTTGAAACAGAGCTTTTAGCTGCGTGTGATATAAGTATTGATACTCTGAATTGCAAGGGGCTTTTAGAGTCACTGACTGTATTTTGTGGCTGAATTATCGGGTGCAAGTTGGTCATCATGTATATTGGATATCAATTAATTCATTTTCCTCTCTAGGTACTCTCCATTATGAGGATATTACTTATGATTATAATTGTAGTAGCTGGATTTAAACACTTTTTGGATGACTAGAAAAGAGCTTGGAAATTCCTTAGGCTGAAAGTGATTAGCTCTGTCCATTTTCCAATATTTGTCTGTTCTTCTCAAAGCCATGATCAGAAGTCCATAAATTGGGCATCTAAGGTAGACGCGTTTCTGTCGTGTTAGTAGTGCCCCTCCAAAAAGTTGCATTGGCAGACCGTCAGAGCCTGACTCCCCCCCCCCCCCCCCCGCCGGAAGGGAGCTTTCCTTTTCCGAAGATCGGCACACTGTGAAAACGGTGACTCTTACTCCAAAACGGTGTGGTGGAACGGTTGCTTGCTGGTGAGTTGCACAATATTTGTGCATTGTGGCTGAAAGCAGTCCCCTGTCTTTCCAGTGGAGCTGCGGCGTGGTTCCTGGACTAGCGCCAGCCCGACCTTCCTTAACAGACGTCTCCAAACAGATAAGTCATCGAAGTAGCATTCAGAGTGAAGCCATCCCGTATCATCCGGGCGGATGCAAGTGGACGTGGTAGAGGACCAAGAATGATTGATTCAATTACATACTTTCTCTGAAAGCAAACCTAGTAACTCAATTCATCTCTAATTAATTGGCTGCTTGCTTCAACTCAACTTTAGACTGAAGCATATTATATTTGTCAGCCCGAGCTCTCAGGGCGTCAACCTCTCGTCTTATCCCTGTCACGTCGCTATCTTGACTTCATTCAAACATACTTGCTCAGGTAGCCAACACGACCAACTCATCCAACATTATCGCCTCGTCTTCTTCATCACTCCTTGCTTATTCCACACTTCTCTTTCATTTGTTACATCACAATGGGACGGCAGGAACCTCTCCTATCATACAACACCGCTCGGCCTTCGAGGACCAGGGGCTCAAACCGACCAGTTAAGGGAGGTTTGCTTTCTCAGCTCCATGACAACTCGTATCATGAGCCTCCTTCTTCGCCAAAATTAACACCCAGAAAGGCTCTCCTGGCCACTTTCCTCGCACTTCTCGGTCTCAGCTTGTTGCATCGGCCAGTCAGTAATCGTTACAATGGCGTTCCTCGCTATGGCAATGGTCTCCGATCGCCTGAAGAGCGAGCACGTCATATTCTCACCACCACTCCATTGATAGGTATAATCACCTTCACTTAACTGCAATCAATCTTAAGCTAATGCGACGTGTCTCTAGACGGGCATGTCGATTTCCCAATAGTACTACGTTTCGCATATGGCAACCAGATTTATGACGAGAACTTCACTCAGCCTTTTGAGCAAGGTGAGCTTGCTGGGCACGTAGATTTGCATCGCCTTCGCCAGGGCCAGAGTGGTGGCGCATTCTGGAGTCTCTACGCTCCTTGCCCAGCGAACGATTCTGACTTCTCTGATAAGAATTATGCTTCTAGTGAGTCTATTCGTGTCGCCAGTCCTGAGGGCTTTTCTAAAACCAAACACAGGCGTTCAGTTCACGTTGGATCAGATCGATATCATGACTAGGCTGCAGGCTGCCTATCCCAATCATTTCTCCGAAAAGGTTGACAGTTCCAATGCTTTTGAAGCTTTCAAGCAGGGAAAGCTTATATCACCATTCGGTATTGAAGGGCTGCACCAGATTGGCAACAAAGCAGCCAACCTTCGCCAGTTTCACGAGCTTGGTGTTCGCTATGCTACCCTGACTCATAACTGCCACAACAAGTTCGCCGATGCCGCTGTTTTGGAAAACCCAACTCGTAAGGCGGAGCCTCTATGGGGAGGCGTTAGTCCTCTGGGTCGCAAGCTCGTTCACGAGATGAACCGCATTGGCATGATTGTTGATCTCTCGCACGTCAGGTATGTCACATCTTTTCTCCATATAAACACATCTCTAACTAAGCTCAACAGTGAGGATACTATGCTGGACGTCCTAGGTGGTGGTGATGATTGGACCGGCTCTGAAGCCCCTATCATCTTCTCTCACAGCTCAGCCTACAGCGTCTGTCCTCATCCACGAAATGTCAAGGACAATGTTCTAGAGCTCGTCAAGAGGCGCAACTCTCTTGTCATGGTTAACATTGCCCCCGACTTTATTTCTTGTGTCGATACTGGAAAGGAAAGCGGTATTCCCGACTTCTACCCTCAAAACTCTACTCTTGCACACGCAGCTCAACACATCATCTACATTGGTAACCTTATTGGTTATGATCACGTTGGTATCGGTACAGACTTTGACGGCATTCCAACAGTGCCCGAGGGTCTCGAAGACGTTACCAAGTACCCTGATTTGATCGCCGAGCTGCTTCGACAGGGCGTTAGCAATGTTGATGCAGCCAAAGTTGTTGGCGGTAATCTACTACGAGTATGGAAAGATGTAGACACTGTTGCAGCTCGGCTACAGGCTGAGGGAGAGCTACCGCTGGAGGATGATCTGCCCAAGATGAAATTTGAGGAGGCGAAGGAGGCTTCTTCAGAGGATGCGTAAAGTTTATAGTGCCGTACTGAATGAGACGGCAATCTAGATTTCGTTTCCATGTGATCGTACACTGTATATACAAGTCTTGTACAACAAAGAGACAGCCAGGCTTGCTTTATCTCTTCGGGTAAATCCTCCCATAGCATCTCCACATGCCGGTCTATTGTGATGTTGACATCCAGGTCGATTCTCAGACCCAGACCCAGACAGCCCATTCCCACAATGGTTCGTTTAACCTCGTCTCTCGACCCTGTTGAGCCTGTTGGCCGTCGCCGTCTGTGTCCTTGTTCGTTGACCGCGAACCGGCAGACCCATTGCATGACGTCTACCACGATATGATCCCATATCTTTTAGTCGTCGAATATTCTCTTGCACCAATCGCCTGGCATCCGTTTCGATGGTCATTTGTGATAACTCGGCTGTGATAGAGGTGACAGTTCTAGGAGCGAGGGATCCGACCTTGGCGAGTTTGTGAATCGAATATTTCGCCATGATTCGGGCAGATGTCGTGGGTCCAAGAGCGTAGAAGGACTCAAGGGCTTTCTATCGGAGGGTTGTGTAAGAAGATGAAGAGCATTCGATGGCTGTTGTTAAGAACTTACCTTGACGAGCTTCTGCTCGCCAAAGTTTACACCTAGAATGAAGACCTATGCATTGTTAATCGTCTGCGACTCAGAAGAGAAAGAGCTGGCGCAAACGTACCATGGTGACTGTTTATCGTGGGTATCACAATCGCATGCCTCGATCTCGAAATCTAAGCGGACCAGACGTGCAATTGGAAAAAGATGGGCAATTCGGTAAAACTCAGGTTAATCTTCTAATCTTTGGCTCAGTGGAAGGTACAAGGCGAAGGAGTCCACTGTAGAGCTCGGGCTGAGGGGGGGTTAGTTGATGAGTGAGCTGCGACAAGGGACGTCTGACATAAAACTTAGTATGGCTCTTTGACAACGAGAGGCTGCCAATGTCTTATCTTTTTCTGTCACTATAACTCCTGCAAACAGCAGGGCACCAATGAATGAACTTGCTCCAGCGATGGCTTTAGCCGCTGAAACGTGCTGGAACGCTGGGTGAGCTCTCCACTCCCAGTCCGGCCTTGGCGGGGCCATCTGCACGCAGTTTACTCTGTAGGTACTGTAGGTCCCCCAATCCATGAAGTGCATTGCGCGGGCCAGTCCAGCTCCCCCCGGCCCCAGTCAGCGGTCTATGGTATAAGTGTCCCTTCCTCCGAGCTTCCTCTCTCCAACCTTTCTTTGTTTCCTAGCTCTGTATTCTTTGCACCATCATCAATTGGCGGAGAAACAACAATCATGTTTAACCTTCGTCGCCTTTTCGTGTCGGCCCTGTTTCTTGGGCTCGGCCTCCTCTTCCTCGCCCAGACAGCTGAGGCTGCTAAGGGTCCCAAGATCACCCACAAGGTCTACTTCGACATCGAGCAGGGTGACAGGCCTCTCGGCCGTGTTGTCATGGGTCTCTACGGCAAGACTGTCCCTGAGACCACTGAGAACTTCCGCGCTTTGGCTACCGGCGAGAAGGGCTTCGGTTACGCAGGCTCTGCTTTCCACCGCGTCATCAAGAACTTTATGATCCAGGGTGGTGACTTCACCAAGGGTGACGGCACTGGTGGCAAGTCCAGTATGTGATAGCTTCGTCTGGACCCGATTGTTCCATGGCTAATTCTATATCTAGTCTACGGCGACCGCTTCAAGGACGAGAACTTCAAGCTCAAGCACACCAAGAAGGGTCTCCTCTCCATGGCCAACGCCGGTCGCGACACCAACGGCTCCCAGTTCTTCATCACCACCGTTGTCACCTCGTAAGCGCAACACATCCACAACGAATCAATTCATATTACAATGCTAACCAATACTTCAAGGTGGCTCGATGGCAAGCACGTCGTGTTCGGTGAGGTCCTCGAGGGCTACGACATCATCGAGCAGATCGAGAACACCAAGACCGGCCCTGCGGACAGACCTGTCGAGGCTGTCAAGATCGCCAAGAGCGGCGAGCTCGAGGTCCCCCCTGAAGGTATTCACGTTGAGCTCTAAGAGGCAACATCCGTTTTGCACTTGTCCTGTGTGTTGCCTCGCCACCATTGATAAACTCCAAAAAGGCAGGATTTGCTGATGCGTAATCTTTGTCCCGTTAGAACTTTACGGCACATCTGAATTCGCTGCGGAAGCGGTTTCCACTGGATGGTCTCCCATGCAGAAGATTGGCCTCTTCGCCATCTTCGCTGGTGTCCTCTTTGTTGGTCTCCGCAGTGCCCGACAGCACTCTCGATTCTAAGCGACTCGAGACTCGGCACTCTATAAAGGACAATACAATACCGAACATATCAACTCTAAATATTCATTGATCCTTCAATCGCTTGTGTCTTTCTTTGTGATGAATCAGGACCGAAATTATAGTAAACTTTAGCATTTTCGTAGCTATGCTTGTTCGTAACTCTACTGTACCGCTACCTACTACTATCCCTGTCACGTGGGGCTGATGGCTCACCACCAAGCGGCTCCCCCGCCATACAAGAAAAAAAAGTTGTGTAAGTACAAGACAACGACAAATTCAAGGCTTCCGATATCGTATACGGCTCTTCTCTATTTACACGATACCATCTCTACGAATTCAACAAGATGAAGGTCCTTAGTCTCAACTTCCTCACTTGCGCCGTCAAGGCCTGCAGGTCTTCCAAGGATTCCTATCCTCTTCATCCCAAGGACGCAGAACTCGTTCAGGACGATATTGAGTTGAACCCTGAGATGATTATCAACGTGCTGCCCCGTCTCGACTGGGAGGCCCTTCGCACGACAGCTTCTGAGGTGAGTTTTCAGTCATGACCCGTCGATGAAACTTGATTTCTGTGTTTCAAACACTTTCCTGACATTTTAATGTTACAGCTGGGTTTCCCTCAACTGCCTGAGCAGGCTCCTACAGCTGTTGAGCTTCAGGGTGATGATAAGACACTCAAGGATCTTCACCACCTCCTTCTCGAGACTCAAATGTCTGAGGGAAAGCTCGTCTGTGGGAGCTGTGGGCATGAGTATGCCGTCAAGGAGGGCATTGCCAACTTCTTGCTACCCAGCCACTTGGTGTAGAGGCGAACAAGCTCTACTCTGGAAAAGTCATTAGATGCGAAATCTTACAGGGATGAATAACCGCTAGTAGTGGAATCTAGTGTTCATGGCTAGAGATGTCACGACGGAGTTTGGCGTTGAATCTTTATTACGGCTTCGAATCGCATCTGGAAAAGCAATCAATAAACTTGGATCAAGGCCCGGAAAATTAGGTCATTGTCCCTATGAACTGTCTACAATGGATGCTCGCAACGTTGTATGCCGATACTATTCCTCCCGTCAAGTCACACCAAAGAAACCCGAACTCCATAATCTGATATACAAGCATCGTCCCGCATGGAAGATTGACAAATGAACAGCGCTCATTGATCAAGTGATTACTGCTTCTTCTGGGCAGCGGGTCCCATGTCCTTCTCGAAGGCGCCGTAGGAGACCTCGAGACTAGCCAGAGCTCGAAGACCGACACCAAGGATGGAGAACAAAACAATAGCAGTGATGATAGCCATGAAAATACCTTAGGAATGTCAATATGTCATGCAAGTATGCCTAAGTGATGAAATTGATGCTTACCAGGAGTGAAGAACTGGTACTTCTCGAATAAGCCACGAGTGTCACGGGTGGCGTTGCCAGCCTTCGAACCCTCCGAAACGTCGCGCTTCAGGTCCATATGTAAAGGCTCGATAAATTCGGACTCGTAGATTGTCTTCTCGGAGCTGGAGACCTTCTTTGATGTAGAGGCGGTCTTGGCTTGGGTGGAAGGTGTACCGACAAACAGGACAGTGTATGAATCCTTCATCCACTTTTCGTTCGATGTCCACTGCTTGGTAGCTTCTGCAATATGGTCAATATTCGATCGTTTGCAGTGAGCTTCTTATATGACGAACCCTTGTCTCCGGCCTCGATAAGGGTGAAGTGAGGCTCGACCTTCTTCGCCTGCTCATAGCACGCCGTCTGGATGTAATCTTGAATCGCGTCCGCATCGATCGATTCGCCAACAACCTCAGGCACAATGAACTTGCCCTGGATTTCCTTGCGCGCAATAGCCTGGTGAAGGCTGGACTTGGCATTCGGTCGTCGAATATCGGCAGCGTTGGCGCCTTCCTGGGCAATCAGAACGTAGTTGTCGGTCGGGCATGAAGTCAAAAGGTCCTTGACCTGCTCAAGGGCCTGGGATCGCGTCTGAATCTGATTGTTGCTGGGTGCATCGGAGAACCTATCATCGTCATCGTTCAGCAGGGAGCTCGAAGTATAGGACACGGGGGCGCGCGTCATACTGGGAGGTAGAGAACATGACAAGAGGCCATGAATCAGAGAAAGCAGCAGCGGTGCCAGTGAGCGCAAGAGCGCTAGCTAGAATCTGAAGACGCATCACGGATGAAATTTACTGTATATTGGGCGTTGGGTCTGCCTGTCGATTCCAGCTTGTGATGATAATGCTAGCATCAAGATAGGTGATGCAGTAACAGCCACCTTACGTAACTACTCTAATAATCGCATAGACTCGTTTGGTGCACACCTCGGTGAGAGGCTGTGGTGGGGCGACCCTGGAAACTTTCGCGACAGTGGATTTTCTGTATGCTTACCAGCCGACAAAATAGTTCACTCGTTGTAATTTCTCTACTACAATTGGATTTCAGGCTTCTCGTCTTTGCAAGGAATCATGTTCGCCAAACCAAGGCCCAAGAAGAGTATTCTTCCACCACAGTTCAAGAAGCGAAAAGCGACATCTGCTGTTGAAGAAGTAAATTTCGATTTCGATGCGCGAGAGGAATACTTAACCGGCTTCCATAAGCGTAAGCAACAACGTATCAAGAATGCGCAGGAGGAGGCTGCCAAGAGGGCTCGTCAAGAGAAGCTTGAAATGCGCAAGCAGGTGTGTTAACATGCAATTGTGGATTAATTGGTCTCAATATTCAAATCATGCTAACATGTGTTGTCTAGATACGAGAAGAGCGAAAGCGCGATGTCGAAGAACACGTACAGACCGTAAACAGATTACTACAAGAGTCGGAAGCTGCTGGTGCCGTTGGGCAAGAATCCGATGAGGAAGAAGAAGACGAAGAATGGGACGGTTTTCCTGATCAGCCTGAGCTTGACATTGTCGACCACGAAGAAGAGTACATCGATGAGGATCGTTATACGACAGTCAAGGTCGAGTCTGTTTCGGTAACGAGAGACGGGTTCCAGAAACCGCAGTTCGACAACGAAGATAAGAGCGAAGATAAAAAACAGGAAGAGAACAAGGATGATAAGAAGGAAAAGGCACGACGGGAACCCAAAAAGAAGAAGAAGAAGTTCCGATACGAGTCCAAGTTCGATAGACAGCTTGCGGAAAGGAAGCTGAGGGTCAAAAAGGCAGCAAGAAGGTCGGGATAAATTTGTTGGGGCTCAATGGATTTGGACAACAGAGAAGGATGCAACAGGCGCACCATTTACAAAAGATACCCTTGAGAAAAAGCCAGCTTCAATCAGCTAGTAGAACGTAACATGACATGCGGAAACTGCTTCATTCGCTCATCTGGCCAACACTCAAAGATCCCTACAACCCAAGCATCATACAACTGCACGAGTATAGTGATGGCTGAGGGACATGCTAATAAACATCCTGCATCCGGCGCAAGTGTATAAAGGTCGGTGTTCGATTAGATGTTGCCAATCTCGGCCTGGAGCTCCTCCAGCTCCTTCTGCAGAGAGGTGTACTTCTCGGACATCTCCTCATACTTGGTCTCCCACTGGTCACGCTCACTCTCAAGAGCTTGCACCTTGCGCTCGAAGTGTCCGGCCTTGACATCGGTCTGTCGGAGCCTGTAAATTTACTTTGTTAGCCTGTATACCATTTATTGTGCGTAAATTTGATGGTTATCGAAATGGCGGTAAGGGGCTCGCTAAAGGGGTTTGAGCGTACTTCTCGTTGGCCTCACGAAGAGTCTTGTCGGCGTCCTCAGCCTCCTCCTCAAGGAGTTGCAGCCTTCGCTGAAGGGTCTCGTTCTGGGTTCCGTGCTGCTGTCCCTCGTCGGCGGCCTTCTTGAAGTCCTTAACGGCGTTCTCGAGCTTCTCGACCTCACCCTCGAGGAGGTTGTTCTTGTGCTGCAGGGAGGTGATCTCTTGCTCCTTAGAAAGGTTCTCCTGCTCGAGAACCTTGACCTTAGTCTGGAGCTCCTCGACCTTGGAGCTAGCCTCATCGGCCTCCAGACGGAGCTGGTTCATTTTCTATCCACCATCGACATGTTAGCATGGGTCGACGATAAGTCTACCCCTCCACAACGGTCCCTTCCCTTTGGGGTTGCATGGCGGGGTAGGTAGCAAGGAGCTATTTGGTGACTGACCTCCTTGATGCGATCCATTTTGATGAGCGACGAAAGGTTACGTTTGGTTGAAAGAAAAAAGCTAAAGGGAAACTGGCGATGATACAAAGGTCGCGTTGTTCGGATGTAAGATGAGGCGGTTAAGTACCTATCAAGAAAGGGGAGGAGTGATGTCCCTCCACAATTGAACTGCGGTGGAGGTCACCGTCGAGTCCAGCCTCATTGGCTTGTGGCGGTCGCTCGCGTGTGGCGCTCAAGCTCACATGCCGGCACTTTCCAGGGGAGGAAGCACCCAAAACGTAACCGTTGCCCCGCCAGCCAGCACAGGCCGACCAAAACATCCCGGCCTTTGAGGTCCAGGCAGATGAGCAGAGGACCCTTTCATCTTCCACGCGTAATTACCTCTTTGATTAAACCAAATTCCGATGACGAGATCAGCGTCTGCCTAATTCAATTCGAAGACAAAAATATATTCTGAACTCTCGATTCGCTCATAGTTGCCATCATGTTGGCGGCGCATCGTGATCAGGAGAATCTGGTTCTAAGCCAGCAAGTTCCGACGAAACAGCAGCATAACTCACGGTTCCCAAAAACGCCTTCTCGGTTCGCTCAGCATGATGAGAACGCGGCGGCTGCCTTTACCGGCAAAGGCGGGTTGAAGACTGTTAACAAAGGCAATGGAACTCGACAGGCCATGGTCACTCCAATGGGTATTGATGACGTCTTGAGAAACAAAGGGCAGTGGGCTAATCCAACTTCACGTCACAGGAACCCGTAGTCGAGCTCCTCTGGGCAACAAAACCACCAATGCCAAGGCTAAGAATGGGCAGTTGGGAGGTGTCAAGAACCTTGTTAAGGATATCGAACAGACGCAACTCAAGCCAACGGCACAGAAGCCCAAGCAACGACCGGTGGACCTTGCCCCTCTCGAAATTCGACTCAAAGAAGAGCAAAAGACTATTGAACCACATGAAGAGGAGCCCGAATATGCCCCGCCAAAGCCAGAGGATCTCCCTTATGAATCAGATTGCTTCCCAAAAGACATGTTGACGCTGGAAGGATTGAAGAAGGATAATCTTCTCAAGGGATACTATCAACACTTCTACAACCCAGTCGACGATGAGGGCGTTTCCCGGCAGGACAGGGAATTTGCAGAGACGATGCAAAAGGTCGCAGTCAGGGCCGAGCAGAAAAACAAACAAGAGACTGACGCCTTGACTTTCAACATCGAGGATTTATCGGACAACGAAGGACAAGTCAAGAAACCGGCACCTAAGACTACCCTTTTGGGTACCTCAGAGCGTAAGGTCATGGGCATTCGGACTAAGCAGCCATCCAGTCTGGCCTCGAGACGCGCTGCCTCTGCTTTGTCCATTCACTCAGACGCCAGTAGTAGCAACAAGCCTCCCACAGTGGCGCGACCAACGAAGATGCGAAAGCCTCTGACCTCCTTGTATCAGGGCAGAAAGCCTGCTTCTCGAAATGCCGTTTTCACGAAGTCATCGTATGCTGAAAGTGCTACTGGTGAGGCCGCATCACGAACCACTATTGGTTACAACCGTGGTAGGTCAGCTTCATCTATGGTCAGCGCTCAACGTGGTGGAGCTGGCGCGCCTGGAGGAACACGGCGTATGATCAAACCTTTGGAGACAGTGAGTTCTGTCCAGTCTGATCTCACCATTACTCCAGCGCGTCTCCGTCAGGCCGTCCAGAAGGAGCAAGAGATCAAACCTCGACCTCAGTTCATGTCGATTTTTGACGAAGATGGTGAAGAAGATGACCTTCCACCACTGAGCCAGCCGCTCCACATTTCTGACGATGAAGATGAGGAGTTTGAGCTCAAGTTCGACTTTTGAGCTCTGTGTATTATACTATTAAAAACGGTTGGCGTTTGGGAATAAGCTCATCGTGATTTGAATTCGAGTTGATGAGGTGGAGTTTTGAGGGTTCTGGCTCAGGGTCGCAAAGGCCATGATTTTAAGACTGTATGCTAATCGAATTATTGTAATTATCGAGAACTAGCTACCTCCGCCATACATCGGCGATGAAAAACTTGTTGTACTACGACTTGTCATCTGATGTGTAATTATGGAAGCGGACTAAGGCTGAGTGTCTTCTATCCCGTCTTTGCATGCTATGCACTCTAGGTTAGGAGAAACGCCAAAAATATTCACGAACAAGGGCAACTTGATTTAGTCATTCGGGGCACCTAGAGAAAATATAATTAAAAGAAAGAAAGGCGAGATTGATAGAATTTCTTTCAATCTAAAGGGGGGGGAAAAATCAGAATCTTGTCTTTTCTTTGTCGCAAATTGTGAAGGTGATTGATTCCCTTCTTTCATCTTTGTTGTCTCGTGGAAAACTTGAAGTTCTGAACAAAGCCCTGCTTTCATGCATGATGACATCGACACGTTCGTCGAGTAAGGCACCTCGTTAAACAAGTGGTTCGAAGAAAGAAGCAAGACGTGCACCGCATATGAATAAGAAGCCTTAGACACAAGGGTATTTGCAGCCAAAGAGACGAACAAACCTCTAATATATTTTGTCACTCCAACGGGATTGGATGGTTCGTTGATTGTACTGTACTGTCGGCACCTCAGCCTGGGTGGGACGCGTTAATTGGCAACCAAACGATACCCCGTCAACCGTGTATTGACACCAACCACGACCACCAATCACAGCAGTATTTATTCTTCAAGCCACTCAAAGTGTGGCTCGACGCTCCTCTCATTTGACTTGGCCTTACCGCTAAAAGCTAACGCTACTCATCCCTGAACCAAAAGTCAAAGCAAACTGGACTGGACGCCAGATCAATCTTCAACTTCCTTGGTCGTCAGCCATTTTTTCCTTTTCCCACCAATTCCCCCCCCTTCGCTACAGTCCACCATTTGGAGATTGCTATCAGTTATTGCCTCCACCTTCGTCGCGCGCATCAATACTTTAGCCAAGGCTACTCTTCTGATCGCCGACGATCCTTTTTCTACTCCTTTACTGTTTCCAGAGCTGGTGGATGACGCCGCTCCGCCACATTCAACTTCACATCTGCTCAGTCGCGTGAAGCCTACTTCAACGTCTCAATTCCTTCCACATAATCGCTACCACAATCAACACGATCCGCCTGGAATCGCCGCTAGGTCAGGATTCTCACTGATCGGTGTGCTTTCGACGCTTCAACGCAAGGATATCATGGTAGGAGCACGGGGGAAGAAGTAGGAAGAGCGCATCGTCACGATGACTCGCCCGCCCGGCGCGAGCTTCGCGGAGTTCTTCCCCACAGCTCCAAAGGTAAAAGCTCAGGCTCAGACTCGCGCAGATCAGGTTAGGGGTCGCGATCGCTCCAAATCGGCATCGACATCAGCCTCCATCAACAGCGCTATCGACTCTACAACAGGAACAGCTGTGCTGGAAGCCGACGCGAGTATTGGCCCCAACGGCATTGTTTCAGCGTCGGATACTATGCCAACACAACCTGACGACACCGAATCCCCATTCACAGACATTCCCAGCACCGTCGACTCGGCCAGCTCATACAGCAGCGCGGGTTCATCGATATTTAGCACATCCGCCCGCCACGGTGCCGCGGCGACTGCAGCTTCGTCCCGTCTTCCCACATCGAGCCTCACCCCCAGCGCCTCTAAAGATTCTCCCAACTCCTCGGCTCTAGCCGCCGCAAAGTCAGATATGTCCACATACCAGACCGCCGATCGGGCCGCGAGACAATCCTCTCGAAACTCACCGGCCACTGGCCCCAGTGTCTCGATATCAAACGGACTTTCATCCAATGAGCGCATTCCGGCTCGAGATCCTTTGCCCTCCGTCAAGGGCCTCAAGTGCACCTATGATCCGCTCCTCGATCGAGTACACAATAAGAGCGTTAGCAAAAGCGCAAAACCCACATATCAAGAGTTCGGTCGAGTACGTATAACTATAACATCCCTTCCCTAGGGGGGGCGTCATCTGGTGAAGAAACTCATGGCTAATAAATCGATTAGGACGATGACGCCCCCCCTAAAGACCCCCGACTCGCCAGGTCGGATGGTCGTCTTGGTTATATCAACACCGATTACTACCTGCCTAAATCACGACTACGAGCGGCGCCTGAGAACATCAAGCCCTATCCCTACGATCCCAAGACTTCCATTGGCCCTGGACCACCTACCCAGATTGTCGTGACAAGATATAATCCGCTCATCCCCTTCAGCAAGGTAACGGCAATCTTTGGCACCTTCGGTGAAATAGCAGAGAGCAGCAACAAGATGCACCCAGAAACAGGTAGTTATCTTGGATTTGCGACAATTCGATATCGAGATTCAAAGCGACCCGATCGTCCGCCCATCTCTGCTATCGATGCAGCTCGCCGAGCCGTACGAACCCGCGGCATCAAGGTTGACGCCGACATCGTTCGTGTAGAGTACGATGCCGAAGGTCGTAAGAGTCGGCGGATGTTGGAAGAGCACCTCAAGAGGGAGAAGGAAAAGTTCGAGAAGATGGAACAGGAGAGACTTGCTCTTGCAGCCAAAGCACCCCCGACCGGACCCAAATCTGGAACAGCTCCCGGCTTTACGAGACCTCCTCCAACCGCCCCAAAAGGTCCATCGGCTCAGCGACAATCCGTGCCTTCTGGCCCACCACAACTGCCCTTGGTTGGCTCGCAAGCCAAAGGCCTCAACATAGAACCCTCGAACCTTGCACAGAAGCTCGCGGACGATCCATATATTTACGTTACAGGTGATAGTGTCCCGGTCTTACCAAGTATCCTTCCGCATATGAAGAAGCGACTTAAGAATTACGGCTTTGAGGAGATTCGTGTGGACAAATCGGGTTATTTTATTGTCTTTCGCAATTCATTTACGGGCAAGTCAGAAGCTGAGCGGTGCTTTCGTGCTGTCAACCACACCGAATTCTTCAACTATGACATGACTATGCAGCTTTGCCTCCCTCGTCCTCGTCGAGATGATGTTTCCGGCCGCCGGCGATCTAGTGCAAGTCCCGACCGAAAGGCACACGCTGAACCACGGTATCGTGACGAGAAGGACAGAAGACGAAGGGAGGAAGAAGCGGATCTTGAAGAGGAGAAGAAGCAGAGGGCTAAGCACTTTGACCCTGTGATCGAGGCTGTGGAAGTTGTTCGACGTGAGATGATGGAACATCTTATTCGACATATTCGCACCAAGGTCGCGGCGCCTGCTCTCTCGGATTTCCTGGATCCTGCCAACCATGCCGCCAAGCGACGAAAGTTCAATATTGAGCATCCCGACGACATGCAAGAGATGCCCAGTATCGAGGATGGCAATGACAGCTCTCGTGTGGGAACACCTAACTCTCGCGCTGACCCGATTGAGCGTCGAACTGGTCGCCTCGAACCTAAAGCTCTTCCAAGAATTCGCAAGACCAAGGTTAAGGGCCAGGCACAAAAGAGTGCCTTTGTTGACCCGTTCGCCAGAAAGCGTCCACCTGTTGCCCGCAATGCCTTCCGTTCGCTCCACCATCGCCTGAGAAGCCTTGATAGCGACGCTGAATCTGATGACGACACGGATACCCGTGCACTGTTAGCTCGAGAGACAGAAGAGGCTGAATCTCGCCCCCGCAGCCGAATGAGTACCGACGATGAGGCTTCTAAGGACGATTTCGTCCCTTGGGAGCAAGGTGAGGATGACTCAATGACTGAGGCCAGTTTTGCTATGGCAGACCCGGCAAGTTCTAGAAAAAGAAAGCTGGTCACCTCACTTGAATCGGTTTTCAAGCGTCAGAAGAAGTCGGACGAGGAACTATTTGGTGTCAAACTTAATGCACTCAGCTCAGAATTCGAGACACGGGAGGATTCCGTGGACATCATTCCTGAGCCAGAAACGGGCGATGACGTGGAAAGTAGAGTGTCCCGCTCTGAGACTCCAGCATCTACTATTGGCAAATCTCTGAAGAAGCGACCTGCGAAAGCCAAGAAGACAAAGAAGGCAACATTTGAGGAGCCGGAAGCTTTGAAACCCCAGCCAGAGATAGACTCCCAGCGCGACGATGAAGAAGCTACAGAACCTCTCAAAGTCAAGCAAGAGAAGGCCGAGAAACTGTCTATAGACGAGGTGGTTGAAGAGAAGTTTGACGAGAAGATCTTCGCTACCGAGCCTTTGACGCCCGCCCTTGAATTACCGGACGGTGTCAAACCCGATCTACCTATATTCCAGGGGTTGACAGTTAGGACTCAAGATATACCTGATCTGGCCAAACTTGCTAGGAGGTTCAATGCTAAGGACATAGGAAACCCGGAGTTGTGGTTATGGACTCGCAACCGCATCAGAGAACTCAACTCTGCTAACCGCACATTAGACTCTCCTGTTACTATTGGAGGATATTACGTACCTAACCCTACTGGCTGCGCCCGTACTGAGGGTGTCAAGAAGATCCTTAACTCAGAAAAGTCTAAATACCTACCTCACCATATCAAGGTGCAGAAGGCAAGACAAGAACGAGAGGCCCGCAACAAGTTGGGTAAGGATGCCGCTGCAGACGCTGCGGAAGCCGCCAGAATTGCTGCCGAGAAACTGGTTGCCAAGGGAAATTCACGAGCGAATCGCGCTACCAACCGTCGCTACGTTGCTGACCTTAACGACCAGAAGAAGACCCTTGGCCAGGACTCTGATGTCTTCAAATTCAACCAGCTCAAGAAGCGCAAGAAACCTGTCAAGTTTGCTCGTTCGGCTATTCACAACTGGGGTCTTTACGCCATGGAGAACATTGCAAAGGACGACATGATTATTGAGTATGTCGGCGAGCAAGTTCGACAGCAAATCTCCGAAATTCGAGAGAACCGTTATCTCAAGAGTGGCATTGGAAGCAGCTACCTGTTTCGTATCGACGACAACACTGTCATCGACGCAACCAAGAAGGGTGGCATTGCGCGATTCATCAATCACAGTTGTATGCCCAACTGTACTGCAAAGATTATCAAGGTTGAGGGAAGCAAGCGCATTGTCATCTACGCGCTGCGTGACATTGCCATGAGTATGTATCCATTTTCCTGGCCCCAATCCAGATACACACCGCTAACAAGTATCATAGACGAAGAGTTGACGTACGATTACAAATTCGAACGTGAAATCGGCAGCACCGACCGTATTCCCTGTCTCTGTGGCACTGCGGCTTGTAAGGGCTTCCTCAACTGATACTACAATAATACAATATTTTCTTTCATATTTCTCCTCCCTCTTCTTTCTCGACTTTCGCATCACCCTGGTACTATTAGTACCGTCTTTGAGCATAGTAAGCATTTGTTTGCCGAGAGAAGTGGACAGAGAATGTTTGGGGATCGTGAGGGTATTTCTCACCAAGGCGTTGGGGAAAGAAAGAAAGAAAATGGGGCACTTGTGGCCCAGGAGCTTCGTTTGGTCAACCCAGAGGAAATTTAGGGATGAAGGCCCAGGTAGGAGGGGAGAACATGGCGGAACTCCTCATGCGGCCTCGTTTGATTTACAAAGTCGACTAAAAATGGTGGCTAGGCTTTTTTGTTTTACTACTTGGGAAATAGGGGGAAGGGGTGGTCATTTTAGCTTTGAAGGGGCGTTCAACCGACCAGCGCTGTACGTTTTTTTGACCTTTCTACCTCGAGATCAGTCAGGTCAAGGAACACCTGGCTGATACTCTCCTCTGTATATACCGAAGTAACCCCACACACAGATAGATATGGACTATACGGAGTTTGATGGCAACGCCAGTGCGAGAAATAAAAAATGACAGTGAACGTGAAAATTTTTGTATGAAATGCCCAAACCAGTAAATTGGCAACGCTATGCTGAGGAAGGTACAAGTGTAGGTACTGGTTCCCTACCCACCTCCTAGATCCAACTACTAATCTATCTCCTTCCTCCATTCCCCGGACCCAGTCCTTATGTTATCAAGCCAACTCATATTCGAACCTCTCGGCTCATGTCTCAAAAGATTTGTCTTCTTGCATCAGCCCTGTATATATATCCATTTCCTTCTGACCCCGTTTGCTCGATCAGTCGCGTTCCTTCTTGATTCTCACAAAACGATCGTTAATATCGTCTGGGGCTCTCGGTCCAAGCATCCAATCTTGCATAGCAAGCCACTCACTCCAATTTGATTCCGCAGCTTGTATCTCGTCTTCAGTAACGTTTTGCAGCGGTCTAAGGAATGGGACTGTCTGTCCGTCGTCCATGTCATACTGAGTCTTGACTCTCAGCCAATTGTCACTCTTGGCAGCAAACATGTAGTTCCTGCGCTCACTTTCGTGTATGCGACCAATACCATGTACCCAGTCGTCACCAAAGAAACCATGAAGAACCGCGGGCGTGTCAAAACCAGTGACTATCAGACGGCGAATGTAGGGAATGAGAGTGATCAAAGAAGCTGCAGGGGCGCTCAAGTGGAGGCTACCAGAACCAGATGCTCGAGAGGAGGATGAAGAAGAAGAAAGGCCATTGCGTGTGGGTGTTATGGGCTGTGGGTTGCCTTTCTGGAAAGGGAGGTGGATATTTACACAAGCAGCTACAGTCTGAACTGCAGGGCTATACTGGGCATGATCGATAAAGTATCGCAGGCAAGACAGGAACTTGGGATGCCATTCGAATATGTCGAACTGTTCTTGTTGAAAGGGCTGCACTAGTCTGTTAGTCTGGTGCTAAGCAAGTTTGGCAGGTTTGATAAGCCGTGTTCAGGCCAGGAGGACAGTAAGCGGGGTTTGTGGGAAAGACGTACGCTTTGGAATTGGAAAGACATGACGGGTGCTCGATAAAGTGTTTTGAGTCAATGTACCCGTTATGTTGCAGATGCCAGAGGTTGAGGTAGTTTAGCCGGCTCGGACCAGCAGTGGCTGCAAAAGTGACAAGGTAAAAAGGGGAGAACGACCGACTTTCATAACCAGGCTACCTCCACCTGACATAAGTAGTAGGTACCTAGTAGGTATGTATGGATGAATGTTGTCGGGCCCCAGTTTCCAGCCTTTACAGGAACAGGTAGTTAAGGTCGAGAACGATTAAGTCCGAAGGCGAGTACGGGACCGTTGAGTTGAAACAGCCGATCAACGCGGAGCGAGCGTTAGGCGTTGTTTAAGCCTGAACTGGAAGCGACTAGAGATAGTTCCAGCGGTGAAAGCAATGGGAAGACGGCGGATACGATGGGGCCAACACTATAGTCTAGGTGAAAGGTAGACAATAGGTTAGAAGCCCGGGGCTAGTGATTGGTTGAGACCAGCAGCCGGCTCAATATCAAGTGGGTGATAGATGGATGGAGCCTGGTGTAAGTCAAGCAGCGAAACAGTTGTGGAAGTACCGGTGGACGAGCCAGATGAGTGCTGTAGTGCCATACGTCAAAATAACCGCAATTGTAGCCCCAAAGTTTACGGTCAGAGTAAGCTAGTACTAGAGCGAATCTTGACTCGAGGGATAGTTTTTAGATAATCAACAGCGACTTTTCGCACGCGTAGACCATCGACTGTATCGCCAACTGTCTTGAGAAGAAGATGTTTGATGTAGGTTGGTAACCTGGCGCAACAGGGCAACTGAAGATCAGGAGTTGAGAGTAAAGTATTGACAGTTGAAGCAAGCAATCGAAAAGTTGAAACAGAAGAATGAGACACAAGATCTGAGGATAAGGATAAGCTGACAATTGGGTTGGACTCGGTAGTCTACTAACACTCTTGGTGTTGGTATCAACAGAACTGCAGGTACAATGCAGGACTAGGGAAGCGCTGCGGAGAATATAGATAACGAGTAGGGGGTACGATACCTAAGCTGGTGAAGTAAGATACTGGAGGAGTTGGGGCTTAAGCAGGTATTATATCTTGTGATAGAAAGGCGAGTACTGTGCCCCTGGTATAGATGGGTAGGTAGGTAAGTAGGAATCAAGACAAGGTAAAGCGAAGCGAGACAAGTGAGGGTCTTGGGGTGTGATTATTTGCCTGGAAGAAGCAATGAATGAGAATTAAATTATGGATCAAAGATGAGGCGAAAATCAAGAGCCATTAGTTGGGAGTGAGTTCAGAGGCAGGTATGCGGGTAGAAGGAGGTGAGGCAAGGTAAGGTGAGGTTGAGATGAAGAAAAGAAAGCGGCACCGTTCATTTGTCGCTCGGTTTCTCTAGTTCCAGGTTTTCATGGACACGCCCGAAACTCAATTTAAAGTCTGTACCCAGTAGTACCGTAGTACGGTAGTACCGTACCTTCCCTAAGATACCTACAGTACGGATACCTCCTTCCCCTGCTTAACCTAACCTAACCTGACCTATCCGTACCTACCTAACCTGTGAGCGAATCCATCGTACCTGCTCCAATATCCATCCATACCTAAGGTAGGTAGCTGAAGTCATGTTTCCGAGTAAAAATGGATATTTTTTCTTCCCTTGTTCTTTCTTCTTTCCTCTTGTCCGTTTTCACCATGCTAGCCATGCCCAACCCAACCAGGCCGAAACACGACTCTCCAGGGTGTGTTGAATTGAAGTGACAAGTGATAGTGCTAAGCGAGGACCCTAAAACTTATCCTTGTCATTGTCTCAATTCCCTTGTACGGTACAGTACAGACGACCAAACAAACAAGACTTTGCTTCTTCTTCTTCAACAACAACAACAACAACAACATCCAGACAATGTACGAATAGTTATCAAAGTACCCGTCATCTATACGCTCACCTCACCTCACCTCGACTCGCCTCGACTCGCCAAGTCGAGAGTGGTACCCGCGCCGTACCGTACAATACCGCACAATAGGCCAGTCTAGTGTACTGAATAACCCAATTCATTGTCATCAAAACCGCCGATTCGATACCCTTCCTCTGGGGCAGACCCATGTCCGTTCGAGTCTGTAGTACTGGTCTAGATAGACTACGTTAGCTCTACAGTAGCTACGGTGCTACTGTACCTATGTATGGATAATTACTATTCGTACAAGCCCGCACATACAGTCGTTTTCGGGTCCCCATCTATTATAACACAATCCACATTCTGTACAACTGATCAGACAGAGAACAGGGCTCTGTTCCCTTCTGGCCATTTTGGCAAGAGAACCTGTGAAGCCACATATCTCATTCGGACTACAATTAGAAACCGTCTACCAGCAGACAGCCTCATCCTGTCACACGACACATCTACAGTACACGCTTTTTACACGCATTCAAGCACTCGTCATGCATGCAGTAGTACCGCATCGTGTGCATATTTTGGTCTCGGCTGCCGCAGACTTTCACCCAGGTCCCAGGTTCTCATATCCTGGTCGATCGTCTCCCGTGCTCGGGAAACTTGCACCCACTCATGGTAGCGCAGGTCCCTAGTAGACCTGTGTTCTGCCAACTGCGTGTCATCAAAGACGCCAATCCCTGCTCTCTTCGACTTAGCCAGATTTGACGGCGTTCCCGCCTAGTGCGCTTGAACATCGATGTTACCTAGTTGGGTCACTAGTCCGTGTTATTCAGCCTTTGTCAACTGCGCTAAAGAATCAACATAGACTTGAATCCATAACGCACACAACAACAGAATGATTGCTATGACCCATGACCAAAATCTGGTTACATACTATACAATGGAAAACCTCGTTATTGTGGTCCAACAATTCGTGCTCTTATGGGCTATCGTGTCATTCCACAACAAAGGTGCTGATTGATTGCGAGTATATCCGGATCCAAGACATTCAGCGGATACTCGGAAAGAGCCACGTCCGCCCGCTACTGGTCCTCTCCTTTCAAGCTGAGGCATAACATGGGTTGGTTCCTGATTCTAATAATATGGTTGGCCAATTCTCAACCACTTTTAATGTCTTTCGAGATTGATGTGAACCTGTCAACCTTGTTCCAGGATGTTTCGCTGCCAGAGTCTACTCAACCTGAAGACCACACACTCGGTGTCAGTTAACTCAATGGGAAAATTTCGATAGTCTCGGCCGGCTCGCACCGTTATCGAACAATGCCATTGGCGTCCTTATCTCCTATGCCTAAAAGAGTTCATTATTTGCCCTTGCATCGGACCTTGCCATCACTCGAGACAGGTGGTGGAAGCACAGACATGTAGTTCTCAGCAGGGTGTAGGGTCCCAGACGCGAAACGAAACACAATGATATGGCATTCATACATACAGTAACGGACCAGTAGAAACCATGTGACACTCCACATATGACAAGACATGTATCTGAGGGGAGTTTCTTGCTTAATCGGAATTGGGACCGAACCAACTGAAAAGACAATTAACCGACAACTTTCATAGCCATCTAACACGAAGATAGCCATGGTGATGAACGGAGCGGCAGGCACACAGGGATTTCAACAATGAGGAACACTCCGTGGGTCCAGTTCAGCTCCTTCAACCATCATTTATCATCAGGTTTCAGGCCTTCCCTGGCAACAGTCGGCTATATAACTGTTGACTTTATTAACAGACTCGAAAAGACACCAGGAGCGCTAAGACAAATTAGTTTCGACACATTGCAATTGGAACCCAGCTTGTCGAAACACGATTATTACCCGTTGGTTGAGCGCAGGCTCGCAAGGTTCTAGCTTTCCAAAAAGTTTGAGATGAAGATTTTGTGACAAAACCTGCATGTTGTGATGTGATTAACATCAACAAGGCCCAACAATGTCCGTGCGGCAAGTCGAAGTTGGGGTCTGCAGTTGTATGGCGGTTCGGTTACCGTCCCTTCGGGTCCAGATCGATAGTGCATCCCCATCGACAGTGCAAGGGTATCATGAACGCTCTTTTCAGCTCCATGGGATCTTGGTTCGAAAAAGCAATGATAACCTTGTCACGACCCACGGCCCCCGAGACAGACAGATCAGTACATGGTCCAGTCCAGCTACAAATATAGTTACAGCTCCGGTCGGCTACGCAACGTATCCCTTGTGTTGGGTCTGGATCCTGTCAAGTCATATTCAGACGATGCAGGCCACTTACGCATGATCCACACAATCCTCAAGGAAACTCATGATGCGATTGTTTAATCCAGTCGTAGGCTTGTCTCGGTGCAATGCTAGCTGAAGAGTCGTAGGCAGGGTAGGACACCAACGCAGTAGTTCTTTGACCAACCTTTTAGCCGACATGCCCAATTCGGTGCGGGAATCGGATATCATTTGTCAAGCTACCGAGGAAAGGGTTTGGCAGCCTCCCTTGTAGGGTGTCAGCTTGATCTGACAGTTAGCTGAGCAGCAGCAAAGGTGGCAGCTATGGAATGTCGACAAGAGTAGCGAGACTATTGGCAGCAATAATAAAAAGACAGCGCAATCAACAACATTTCACCGGCCGGTGTCAAACTAGTATTATACGACACCTTGGCAGCAGATGTACATGATAGGCTGCCTCACTAAATGATTGGCCTCTATATTTACGATTGCGCGGGATTATCAGTGGAGGGCATTTACCAACAAGAGTTGTGATCAAGGCGAGGAAACTCGCCTTGAAGCTAGTGCCTGTCATCTGTTTATCAAGGGCAAGGTGGGCACGTCACCATTGCGATGTTGTTGAAGCCATGATATATGGACCCAAGAATCGAATATCAGTTATCAAACTGTCCTCAAAGAACAGCATGTCACCGATGGCATCCCTTCCGAGACTCCAATTTTCCTGTCGGCGAGCCATGGGAGAGAAGAAAGGGCTCGAGGTGGAATACGGCAGGTTCCAGGATGTCGGAATCTGATAGAAGCGTGATCTTTGTGATATCCTACGATGTGCTGGATCGGGAACACGCAGGATCTCATGTACTACCAATTAACAGCATAAGTCGAGTCAATCTAAGACACCCAAGCGTAACACGAACCAACGTGACGCTCCAGCGGAAGAGAAGAGAAGGGAACAGGAACCAACTTACGCAGCGTAAGGCTGGGCTGGGCTGGCTTGTGTTGGATTGGCGAATGGCCACAGGGATGTTGTTTATGAATGTGGCTGGCAAACATGACGGTAGAATGGTTCCTGTCGTGGACAACGCCATAACAGGGGCCCTGTTCGTGTCACAAATGCCTGTTTCTGACCGAGATCTCCTACCCCTGTCGAGATGATCTACTACCGTCGTGATGTCTCGGGTTGATATCGGCTACAGGACCGAAGAATCGCGGACACCCAGTGTCCCTTCAATTACATGAACACCTATCGAAGATGCAGGGCGTGCAAATCTATCGAGGCTCTTCACCCTTGGCATTGGAACACTGGCTGTGCTCCTTTCTTCATAACTCTTGCGAGACGACAAGTCCGAATTTGACTTGCCTCACCTTACAGTACCCGTGCAAGGCATTTTCGTGGCTAACACAAGGCAAAGGACGAGGCATGATGGTTCTAGTTGCACAATCAGGTAGTGTGCGACATGGCCTTGGTGAGCCCTGGCAGGATTGCGTGTCGCCTGTTCGATCTTGTTTGTGCAGGATCGTGGCATAGGCCCCGATGTCCCGCGTTAATCCCGAGTACAGTTTGTCTTGGCAAAGTTGTCACATTTCGAGATGATACACACTGCCCAAGATCGGTCGGCAGGCATTGCATTGGTCAATTGGAGTAGGTTGCATCGTTGTATGTTAGATACGTACTCGCTCAACCCGAAAGCGCCTTTCCTATCAATTCCCTGGCTCGATCACTGTGGTTCATCTCGAGAGCTAACTGTCGCCCCTTGTCACCCATCTTGCCCCATGTCTTTTGAAGAATGCCTATCATCTTTGCCTCGTCAAGATCCGACTTGCTCTCGAAGTCGTCAAATTGGTCATCAAGAAAGACCAGGCATGCCGCGTCCTCGAGAAATTGGGTCTCTTCGTCTGCTTTAAGATTCTCCTTTCGAATTAGGGCAGCTACTCGGGACCGATCCTCTTCAGGAATCGGTGGTTGAATTTCTGGAGAAGCCAAGAGCTCTGCAACTTGAGCGGCGGCTTGGGCTTTGAGCTTTGCTCGCCAAGTCAAGTAGCCTGGACGGGTCATGGGGTAGCTACTTCGAGGAATTTCCCATCTGTACAGGTTGCGTAAGTTGAGAGCTAGACATGTCTAGAGCTTGGAATAGGTACCTTCGAAAGTGTTGTGCTCGACAGGCAAGTTGGAGAACGGGACTTGCTTCGGGACATAGACGAGCGAGCCACTTGGTCATTTTCTGAGCGTACTTGAGCTCATAGGGAATTGTCGTTCCATCAGGACCCTCAGCTGTTCTGGAGTCCTCAGCATGAGCGGCGTCGATAAGCTCGAGGCCACGAGCATACTCGGCTGGGAGAGGAGGTAGCGTGTCAGACATTGTGTTTCTTCGAGAACTCGAAGTTGTCTAGTAGTTGAAATGTCGATGACAAAAGTTCCTTGATAAATTGTTGGTCAACGATGATATAGTAAAGAGTGACAGTAAGAGAGTAATGGTTAGTTAATACTACGTTAAGTCTAGAATTGGTTGTGGGATGAGTCAGCAAGTTTGATAATGGTCTCATTGGGTACGAACTGATGGGCAGCTGGATGGACTATCTCTGGGGCCGATCATCATATAATGATATCGAAACAACAATAAGAACAACCATGACAATGGATAGGAGTTAGGAAACAAATAAATTCCTTTAGGTGCTTCACTGAAGTTTGGTTCTTGGACCATGTGCAACTGTTGTTCTGGACGGCGGTAGAACAATTAGGAATGAACATGCATCGAGATATTGTTCTATGCTACAGTGATCTTGTTCATCCGCGTATACTAAAAGTGTCACATAATAGATGTTCGATTCTTTCGCGCACTGACTTGAACAGGAGAAGTGCTTCGATCGAGTTACAGTGCAACATATGCCACTGCTCCCCCTGAACTCATTCTTTTCAGCCCACCTGGAACAAATCATGCCCCTTAGCTGTAGAGGTAGAAGTAGATTTCTGCTAACTGCTAAGCACTGACACTGGCAACATACACGGTTTACGTGCCCGCAGTGCAGCTCCGAGGATACTCGAGCGGCATATCGAGCAACACTGGGCTTGTTTACTTTTCGTTTCTCCCTCCACTCCTCTTCACCTTTCCTTTCTCCTTCTTCTTCATCACGCCGCGTGCAGGTTACCCTTCCCTACCCTTCAGGGTTTCCGATACCGACCCTCAAACCATCTTGCATAACAGCAACAGAATACATCTTTCTTCCACTTCCACTTCCTTTTTCCTTTCCTCAACTTCCTTTGCTCTGATATCAAGCATCGGTCAACCGTCACAGACCCTTTGTTCTCAACGCTCTTGCCGTCGCATCTTGCCTCTTCCTTTTCACCTAACACAACCCTTACTGCTCCGCTAAGGGTATGTCAAAGTCTCATCACGACCTAGATCTGACAAAGATTAACACGTTGTTATAGTACCGTTACCACCATCATAACCCTCGAGATACACCTCCGCACACCCTTGTATCCTCGTCATGGTCGCGCCCCTTTCTCCGGATAGCTTCCATCGATCCATCAACGATATTGTCATGGGCTACAACTCTGTTGCCCCTGGCTGCGCCGGATCTGAGGGCTCATCGGCCCATGGTATTTCAACCTCGTCAGCCGGCGACGACTCCTCTGGACACGAGTTCGGCATGTCTTCCATTGCTAACCAAAACGCCTGCAACAAGGGCCGTACCATGAAGTGCACCAAGCCCTGTTGCAAAGGCAAAGGCAAGGCCAAAGATCGTCGTGTCAAGATTGTCACTTCCAGCGATGTTGAGTCCTCCGAGAACGGCGAGGGCAAAGCTGCCCAAACCCAATCTTCAACCGAGAATGAGTCTTCTACACAGGCTGGCGATGTTTCCACAGACCTCGATACTGCGGTCAAATACAACAGGCCTTCCGTCGAAGATGCCGACTGGTCCATCTCGGAGGATTATCGCCTTCGAGCCATGAAGGAGGCTGGTGAAACCTGGAAGTTCATTGCAGGTTCTCTTGGCAAGACCAAGAACGATGTCCGAGCTCGTTGGAAGGTTCTCCAAAGCCAGACCATTGCTTCTGAAACCACTACCGAACCCGAGACCGGTGATGCCACTACTGAGGCTGAGACCGGCGAGGCCACCACTGACCATGAGACTGGTGACGCTACTACTGAAGGAGAATCCGAAAATGCTACCGCCGAGGTAGCCAACGATAATGTAACCACCTCCGACAACAAGACTGATGACCAGGACGAAGAATCCGAGGACACTAGCGAAGATGAAATCGATCTTGAGGATGGTGACGACAACGATGACCGCGACGACGATACCGAGGACGAACAGGAGAGCAGCGAGGAAGAAGCCAGTTTCGTCTCAAAGTCAAAGGGCAAGCCTCTTGCAAACACTTTGGTCAACAACAAGTGGCACAGAGGTACTCGCAACCACAAGGTTGCTGTTGAGAACAAATGGGCCAAGGCTCAGGCTAAGGCCAAGACCAAGACCATGGAGGACGGCGACTCCCCTGTTGAGTCAGGCCAGGGGGCCTCCGGCAACACATCAGAGTCGTCATCACGTCTTGGATATGGCGATCCCGAAAAACACAACCAAATGAAATACCTGCAAGATCACATCTACACCGAGATGTACCCAGCAGAAATTCATCCCCAGCCTGATGCCTACCTGAGCAAACGCGACTGTGTCGTCCTAGCCACGATCGATAGCAAGTACAAGCAATCGCGTTGGCTCGAAATGCAGGCCAATTTCTACAACGTAACCGGCCGCATGGTTCCGCTCGAGGCGATTCGAGACCGATGCGAGCGTGCTGAGGCCGAGAAGAAAGCGCGCTCCGATGCTCGAGAGGCTCGAAAGCTTGAGAAACGCATCAAGAAGGTTGAGAACTGGATTGAAGGTCGACCCAACGAAGGCTCAGAAGAGTGATCGAACCGAGATGAGTTGATCATGTCACGATAAGGTTTTGTTACATGAATCCTCTTTGACCGAATCAACTGGCGAAAGACTCAACTTGTTTTCGAGTCTCGATTTAAGGGATGACAATTGGGTTTAGCCAAAGAAGTCATTTGGCAGACGTCATTGCAGTTTTTGACATCTGGGGAGTAAACAAGACGCAGAGTGGATAGAGAGTATGGCTCAAGTTGCTTTTTGATAACTTAGACAGGGATCAATCTGATAGTCACTCGACCATGGAATACTGCGAAACAGGTAGATAAAAATCAATGATCAGGGGGCAACCATCCTGGGTAATTGTTAGAAAAGAGTAACATGCTACCTTAGTGATACATCTATTACGCGCGCCCCAGTAATGCGACCAGTCTCAACATCAAACTCCTATCTATTTTCCTAACCGTCTGTTGAATGCAAATTAGACGAGCACAACCGTAAAAGCCCATGTTCTTAGATGTAAAAGCAGATAATAAAAGATTAGTTAAAAAGCCCAATGCATATGCACACAAGAATCCAAGAATAACAATGGGTATCAAATAACAGGACAGAAGTGAAATGACGAGATGCGCACTTAGCCGGCCTTGACCGAGTCGTGATGAATGTGGCTAAGATTCAAAGCCGATCGATTGGTCCAGAAAGAACTTATAACCACCGGACGTCAGGCGACGTGCGGCTCCCTTTTTTTGAAATAGGTTCAGTGATAGATGGTATCGATGCTCTGTCTATAACGTAGCTAACATTGTAGTGAGCAAGGTCAGAAATATGCCGTTCTTGTCGATATCTTAGATCCCCACAAGGGATGGGACATAACGCGGTACGGGCGGAACGGGCCGTCAGGTATGAATTTGCCCGGACTCTTGTAGTGTCTTCGACGACTCAAAAACCAAACTGGCCTGGTTCATGTCAGTCGACACTGCCGCCAGGTTGATCCAGAGCCGGGTTCCCGGGTTCCAAGCATCCACGAGTTCTTTGTGTTGGCACCAATATTACCGCTTTCGTAGATGACAATCAAACTTCATGTGAAATCAGCTGGGCCTCATCATATCGGGTTCTCCATGCCAGGAGGAGGTACAGCTCTAGGTAACGAGTTTTGGTTCATAGCTGGACCTTTGCGCATGGTGCTGCTGTTGCCGAGGCCACGTTTCATCATCTTGCCCAGCACTGTAACCAGCTCGCAAGCATCACCAAACATGTCGTCGTCCATTCCTTCCGTGGCTTCGTATACCTCCGCGATAGTGTCTTTGGCAACTTTTCGACTGCCTTCGGCGTCATGGGCGCATTCATACAAAAACGCAGCATATTCGGTTTTGACGGATAGGCGAAGAGAATGTGATCCCCAGAGCATCGAGTCAGCGAGCTGGATGGCCTCCTGAAAGTGCTGCTTAGCCTCAGGTAGATAGTCTTTGGCTGGAATGAGAAAGTTTGGCGATAGCGGGATGTTTTCGAAGCCTGGAGGGGGCAGAACAGGTCCCCCTTCTAAGGGGTGAGTTGGTTGAACGGAGGACGGTCTTGAGTCAGCTTCCAGCTCGGCGGCGCGTCCCTTTCCCTTATCCATACGCGGCGTTAGTGCAGCCGTTACATCTGGCGTTTGCCTGCCAAGGTGTGAAACCGAGGGCAGATTACCGAAGAGAGCAAAGATATGAGAGAAAGAGGCACGAAGCTTGTAGGCAAGGACCTTGAGTTCGACATAGTTGCCAACCATTGGTAAGACGTATTGCTCAAGCATCACCTTGCCTTCTCGAGAGAGCCATATGATTCGGAGTACACGCCGTAACGCATTGGGTGATGGCTCATAGTCAGGTCGGCGTTGCTTCTTTGCTGCAACGAGTTGTTCAGCGAGGTTCAGAGACAAGCCTAGAATCTTGAAGAGCATGTTTGCCAGGAGAGGATTGTCATTCTCGACAGCTTTGGCCAGCTTGCCGAGAAACTTTTGGTCGACCTCAGAGGACGCCATGCAGCCCAACTGCCACTTCCAAGGCAGGACTCAGGTAAAGATGACTGAGACGTAGAAGGGTCCAGGAGTGAGACTAGGGGCTTTGCTTTAGTTTCAATATGATTTACCGACTAGGGCAACAGATGGGCCATGGGAGGGGAAGGAAATAGCCTCGCATATGAATTAAAGCACGGGTGACAGGCGTCATAGACGAAAGCAAGACATGCGACGAAGGAGAAGCAGGGAAACAAGAGAATATGGAGGCAAGTAGAAGGAGGTTGGTTGAACTAACCGTTACCGAGCTCCACAGCTGCAGCAAAACGTACAGCAGGAACAACGCGAAGCGCAGATTGTTGCAGCAGCTCGCACGATGCAGAATGATGAGAGGCAACCAGAGTAAACCAGGAACCGTAAGGCGAGAGCCTATCACTTGGTTTGTAAAGGTGCGACTCTAGGGGCCGGCGAGCCAAAGTGAATGCGCGCGCGACAGCTGGCAAGCTGTGATTGGGTCCGATGCGTGTTGGTGATGGCTGGTTCGGATAGTAGCGATGAGATGAGATTCGAAGATCCAGAACGACAGCGCTGTGAGAGGAACGAGTGACAGATGACGCTTAAAAGGTGCAGTATCGACCAAGGAAGCTTTTTGCAACCAATTGACCTATTTGGAGTTCAGAGGCGAACGATACACTAAGGCGCATACGTATGAACGGTCAAGAACCCGGCGTTGATCAACTGCGGATGCTTCAACGTACAATGACGACGAATAAGACGCAGGTGAGCAAACGCGAAATCGCGATTGAATGCCAAGGACCGCAATGCTACAGGCAGAACGCTGGATAGCAAACGAAAGACTAGCAGCAGAAAACAAACGCAATATTAGCGACACCGAAGAGCATGACGGAGAAACGACAGGATGGCAGGCTCGTCTGAAAGTTGTTATACGGCCGGCCAGTCGCGCGCGCTGTCGAAGATGGGGCGGGAGTGAGAGTTGGCAGGCAAAGGGAAGCCGAGGCGACTCCAGGTTCAGCGAATGACAAGGGCAGGCGGTGAGCAGAGTGGGAAACAGGTCTAACCAGACAGTCAGTGGGCTGTCGACTGGGGTGTTCTCTTGAAGAGCAGGTCTGTGAGATGGTCAGCCAAGCTAGACCAGGGGACCCTGAGCCCAAAAGAGGCACCGCTATTGATAGTGTAGTAGGAGTTGACTAGGGTTGGAGATCAAACCTAGTCTGATCGGGAGCTTGTTTAAAGATGATGATGAGAGGTGACAGACAGTGTTTGCAACGTCGGCAGTTCGATGGTTTAAAGATTCTCTTTAAGCCAAATAACCGAGCTTTGGTGAGTTGTATGGCTCTATGAGCATCACAGATTCAATTGACTCGATTGATAGCGTTTGTTGAGTTGCGGGAGTAAACAAAAACTCGTTCGCGCCAAGGCGATCAACCTGAAGATATCGCAGTGCTATTTTTGTCTTTCAAGTTGGATGTGGTCCAAGGAATCTTTGATCTTGATAGAAAATCACCAGATATACGCAGATCGATACCCAGGTAACACGACTGAGGATGAATAGATTCAAGTCTCAAGATGAGACCACATTAAAAAAGAATAATGAGAATTACGCGCCACACGAGGATGAATCGACGCGGCACAACGCGAGCACGTTATGGGTAACTTGGAGAGACTGAACCTTAGTTGTGGGTAAATCTAAAAATTGAGAAGAAAAAAACAACAAAGACCCAACCAACAGATCAAAAGAAAAGTCGAAATGGGAAAAAGTGCGACGAGGCGGCGGGGCGGTGATTAAGAGGAGGTTGGGTAATCTAAAGGGTGAGAAAGAAGAAAAGAAGGTCAAGGAGAAAAAGAAATATTAAGCAAACATGATAACGTCAGGTGGAAATGAGTTAGGCTCTTTCCCGTGGAAGCTGAACAATTTGGGCAAATACATAGACTAATGAAGGGCAGGAGGTTTGAACATGTTTCCTTCCTCATATCTTTTCGACCTCGACAATTCCCAATTTCCTAATCGAGTTTTCCCGTTGCGAGTCCTTGTTACCTAACTTATACGCAACATCCGCTTGCTTCATTTGGTCTCACTTACAAGTTACAACGGCAATCAGGGAGAACACGTTTAACGTTTATTAGCAAACCACAACTTACGATATCCTCCCTATATTACAGCGATTTTATAATACACTCCCTTCTCGCCCCCTTGGACTGTGCTACGCCTAACGGGCATCAACGGTCAGCCCGATCCAAGAAATATGCTTGACCGTCGGCATACATACGTATGAATCCAGCAGAGTGACATCTGAATGGGGACCAACCCGAAACTAGACCCGCAGTTTAACAGTCAGCGTCTCACTTCATGTCAAAACCGTCGGTAATGATTTCATGCATATCGATAAGCTTTAGGACTTTGACAGTTTGCAAGTATGAGGTAATGCGACCCTCTTTCTCAAAACTTGCTCTAAGGTTGTCTACATGACTTTGTGTCGGGCTTCAATGCAGCGTGAGAACTCTCGTGGCTATTGCTTAACATGCCGAATGGGATTGGCAGCTGTATGGCTAGGCAAGATAGGCATTCACTGACATCTACTTTGACTTGTTAGATTGAAATAGTCATCAACTCGCTATTTTCCATCATCATCATCATCCGATTGCTTCAGCTTAACGCATTTATTAACACTAGGGTCGATTCTTAGACTCTCCCCCAATTATCGTTTACCCTATATTTCCCAGCCTCTCGGATTATGTCTCCTTCAACCCTGTATCTTCCATTCAATCATCATCTGTCCGACATCGCGCGTGGCCTCTATTCATGCGACCGACCTCTTGAACACGTAGCTTCCGCAGAATACAATTGACATTCTCATTCATAGTTCATCCTAGTGCGTCTTCGTTCGCACACGGGCTTTGCCCTAGACTAAATATTGAGACTTGACCTACACGCCATTTGCTCTATACTCCGCTTACCCATGGCCCCAGCCTCGTGAGTTTTGGTGATATCCAACTTCACGTCACCCATTCGCCTCTTCCTTTTCGCTCAGCCCCGAACAGCTTGACAAGGGCAGATGCCTCAGATCAGCGGTTAGCTTCCCGGTTGGTTCTTCAAAACTCCCGGGACACTTTCCGTGCGTGACCCACTAGAGTCTTCATCATATGGATATCAACTGGGGTCACTGTTGGCATTTTCGTCCCAATGCCTGTTTTCGGACCGGAAGCTGATTTGAAACGGGTCTGCGGCATCCTGATAGCCTTGTGGAAGAACATGAAACCACAACATGGACTAAAGGATGCCTGTCACAACCCTCGATTCTTCTACAAACCACAAGCAAAACTCACTAACCTATACCTAAAGTACGTACGGTATCAATACTCAATCGATTTTCAACCATCTATGGCGTGTACGCCAGCCTGTTTTTATACCAATGTACTCCCCTCAAATGTCCTTCTAATTGGGAATTTCTCAAACAGTCATACAAATAAGTACACCGAGTTGCGCCTATCTAACCCCAAATCAGTCAATATGGACCCGAAACCTACATCATTACATCGAGCCAAACGCCAAAAATTCCCCGACTAGGACGTTTTTTCGTCCAGTAGATTAGCTCCAAGCCCTGGGTCGCACTAATGCGCCTGGCTTTCGACGCCTACTTCCGACATTTAGATGCTCGAGATTCTTGTCTGCCGCATTGCTTTCAAATCGTTCGTGTCCACCAACAGTAACCAATTTCACCACATTGCCAAAACTGAATGCGATTGATCGCTGCCCTACTCGAACCATTGGGCCGAGTTCTATCACGATCAAATGCCCTGCCCTTTCATCGTCCTGAAAGAGGGGCCGTGTCTCATCAGTTCTCAAACGACCACTCTGCGGAGCGCTCCAGATCTCCCAGCGTCCGAATAGGTCTCGTCCTGGTTCTTTGCGTGGCGATCGGTGCCGAAGACCTTCCGTTTTCCGCCGTCCGTTAGTTTGAATGCCGAGAGCTCTGTTCGACTTTTGTCGTATGCCCACAACACTGCCATCAGACAAAACACTCCATGAGCCGGGATTCTGTATATGCCTCTTCGTCTCCTTGGCAGATTCCCAGGCACACCATCCTCTGCTGGGCGGTGTTGCAGAATTTGGGTAGTAAATCATGTCGTGCTCATCTAGAGGGAGAAAGGTTTGTACGACGCAGTCCCCTGTCTCTGCGCTAGTATAGCACAAGATGAACCAGGCAAGCCCATCAGTTCCCAGTTGCGACGACGAGCGACTGGAGAAGACGCTCTGCAGGGAACGTGGGGTCATTCGTTCTGTCGAAAACGTATGTACGAGGCTGTAACCTTCCATATTGACAAGATGAACTCGGCTGGTTCCAGCGATCAAGAAGAGACCTAACGAAGCGAGGGGCACCACTTGGTGAACTTCATCATTCTCGATCCCTTCCAATTGAACACTTCGAGAGTTCCATGATAGTGTTTCCTTGGTTGCTGCATGAACGCAGCCTCGTCGAGATGCTGTAATGATGGCAACCAATGGAGCTGCTTGCTTGCTTCCTGTTAGAGCCATCGGATCAGTATGCCAGCCAAGATTCGGTTGTAGACAATCCTTACGCCTTCCTATCAAAGGCCGAACGCAAGTTAATGGGCTTCGACAGATGCCGTAATCTGCTCCTTCACCTGCGTCCGGCATATATTCGGTCAACGTCCCATTACGGCGCACTAGTACTAGCCTGGGAATGTCGCCCTTTGGATCGTAAGAGCCAAAGAAGAAGGCCTCAGTTTTCTGACCTTGAAGATTGACAGATAGCGAAGGTCCCCAGACATTCTCCTTGAGGTTCCACAAAGCTATTCTGTAAGTAGATAATATGGCCAACCACTTCGAGTTGTCATCAATAGCCAGGGCCAGAACCGGGAACGGGGTATCCTCTGACTCCTCGCCTTTAGCAATCGTATAATGTAGACTACCCGACCGGGCGTTCCAGACCCTAATTGCACGGTCCAGGCCAACTGACACGATACGACCATCAGGCGCGGCTGTCAGCATCGTTATATCAAGCGTATGGCCTCCATGGAAAGACTTGACGTCCAGGGTTGGATCTGGGTCAGAATGCCGATCATCGCCGACAGCTTCGTCTTCCCACAAAAGGAAGCTTGTAAGTAGTCGAACGCCAGCGATTACTACCAGAATGATGACGACAAATCGCGTGAGTTGATGATTGATAAAGTCGTAAAGTGCTGGGAGTAGAGTCGGTTCCTTGTAATGAGGCGTACGATCCGAGCCCTTCATGACGAATACGACGGGCTCATAGACCCTCGCAACGTAGCTATGGGCTGTGGGTTTGATAATACTAATAATCTCGTGCGCTGTCTCATGATCTTGTAGTCTTAGCCAGGATTTTGGGCTTCGCGCTTGGTGAATGGAGTCCAGCGAGGTTTGTGGTGAGTTACTGTTTTTCAATGCACCGTGTCCTCGATATAAGTGCGTGAAAAAGTTGAGAATCGCACCGTCTTCAAAGAAATGCCACTGGGCGATAAGGATGAAGCCAAGCATGATAACAGTACCCGCTATGCGCGTTGACAAAGTCGCTTTCCCTTGAAAGACAAGCTCCCATGTTCCTCGGGGTTTGAAGTCGGATTCTCCACGGTAATGGCGCATTGAAGCCTTTGCAAGCGCATCGCTGAGCTCCGTTCGTCGGACATCAACGCTGAGGACAGATAAAAAGAAGGTTGAAAGGTAGAAAAGATCAAACCCGATCGCGACGGCGACAAACATGCAGAAAGCTGAAACACCAGGAGACACCCAGTGAGAGAGCATCAACAAAAGAAAGACATTCTGTAGTGAGCTAGCGATAGCTGTATGAGCAGTTTCGCCAAACGCCTGACCAATGCGATTACTTGTTGAGTCTTCGGCAGGGGTGATGATAACGGCATTGATGAGTCTGAAAATATTCTCAAGACTCATGGAGAGGACAACCAGCGGATAAGCTGCTCTAGGAATTCGCGACAAATCCAGTCTGAAAATAGCGCATACAGTGAAGCTGGACATGACTGAAAAAGCGATCTGGGATACGACGGTGACGATCAGCCCGAACTTGGACTTGAAGGCTCGCAATTTGGACAAACTCATCAGGAAGTAGATAGCGGTCAGACCATACGCAACAGCTAGGATGGCTGTATCTCGACGTGATATAGGGCGGAACTGAAATTCGTAGAGTTGGCTCGAGGTGGACCGACCATCAGGTGGGTAGATATCCCATTTATCGGATACCATATCTGGGAGCAAGGTGGCTTTTCTCTCCCATTGTTCACCCACAGGTGAGTCCCGAAGGTAGATCAGTGTAATAACAAGAGCATCAGCGGCAACGAGACGCCGTTCTTCAAACCGTTTCCCACTAAAGACGATGGAATGTCTAAGGGTGACATTGACTGAGGTGGACTGAGTCTTTTTATCGTTGACGGTTACCAGAATATTAGGATCGACCAAGATATTATCCTCGATGCAATCCCAGTATTGAAGTGGCGAGTGAAAGAACCAGGACTGGTTGTTTAGACCATTGATGGCGTGAAAAGCATCTCGTTGAGTTGTAGAAAGATCAATACCAGGCTCTGGTAAAGAGCGAGCAACATTTCGGGCCCGGATAGGGCTGAAGCTCTCAGTGCTTCCAAGTAACTCATTCTGCAACTCTAAAGCAGAGACAAGTAAATCTTGCTTTAATGCCTGCATGTAACTGCCATGAACCCAGATAGAACGCATCATGACATCGGGGCGGATGGTTGCGCCGTAAGGTAGCGGCTGAGCCACAGTCCAAGCATGGTGAGGTAAGTTAGAAGCGCCATTGACGTAGTCGCTTGTAAAGAGGTAGGGAATAGGATATGTTAACATGGTAGCCACGACCACCGAGACGAGGAGGGTCGTGACAACATGACTGGTAGCATATGATCCATATCGATACAGCACACGGCGGACAGGATGAGTAGGTGCCAGAACCGGAGCTTCCGTTGTTCTGCGACGGGATGTGAGTTAAAGACGGCAGACGGGGCGGGGAACGGAGACGGAGAGCGGGACGGAAAGACAGGGACGGTGTGAACCGGGACAAATAAGACTGACCCTCGGAGTGGGTACAGGAAGTACCAAATCATGAGTACGGTGGGTGAGATATGAGTCGGCTATTATCCCATGTGTGAATGTATGAGAGAGAAAGTAGAGGATTGAGTTGGTTGGAGGTCGAGATGAAGCAATAACGGGAACTTTAGCTTCGGAGTGACTCGACTTGGCTGGCGTGACATGGACCAGAATGTCTGTCGAAGTATGAATATTGCTGGCAGTGGTTCGACCAAGGCGGACGGCGCCGCCTAAGAGGAGCAGACGATGCTCAGTAGAGCGAACGAGGGTGAAGTAAAACCAGGACCGCAGTAGTGACCAGGGCGCGTGAGGCTTGTGTTAGCGATTCCCACAGACGTCTATTGTCGTCAGATCAGGCCAGGCTGGATGCAGCGCAGATCAGATCACGAGACTATGACCAAGCTGGGCGCTTGAAGTTGGGAGGACAAGGTCAAGGACCGGGACCAAGTACCATTACCAAGGGTGTGACTTTCAAAAGGTGGCTCGTACTTTGCGCAGTAAAAAGAGGTAGGTAGGATAATGAGGATATGTAGGGTATAAGATGTATGAGATGGAATGAATGTTGGGGTTGTTGAAGGACGTGAAAAAGGACCGACGCTATGGAAAGTGGGATGGAAAGAATACTATCCGTACCTACCTAAAAGTTAGGACCGGTTCGAAGCTATGACAACAAGGCGCGATGCTAGGTAGTCTACCAAGCAGTTGCCCTAGATCTTAAGTACAGATCTAGATCCAGGACCAAATCCAAGTCCGTGTCAAAAAGTCAAAAATCAAAACTCTAACCTGGGGCTGTCAAAGGTGGGGTTAGGTTAGTACTGTAAATATCTGTCAAAAGTACGGCCCTGTGTCTGGGTAAGACGGGATGTACTGAATTCAACTGAAAGACAGAAGCAACGAGACAAGAGACTCAATTGGGAATTCGCAATGAATAGTCCCGACAAGTTAGGGGATGAGATGGACCAAGTACTCCAGGAATGGAAGGTGTAGGGGAGATGAATAAAGCCGCTAAGGGCTCCCTCCCCTCTTGCCGTTTCCATTAGCGGGTGAGGCCAGTGTGCGAATGAGACCAAGGAAGGTACTGTAGTCACGTCTCTCACGTTTTAAGGAGGAACCTTGATTCACCTAAGCCCAGGGTAAGATACTCTCTACAAATACTGACCTAGACTCTACTCTGCTGTACAGTAGTAACCACTTAAAACAACTGCCCGATAATGCTACTCACTAATGCACATGCAACGGCAATGGTCGAAAAGATCAGCTGTTTATGTTGTCACTGCCACCTACGGAATCAATGGAACCAAAAGAAAGCCCAGACCAGCTCAGGAACCTGGATCTGCGGGCTACTTGGACCAGGTTTGAAGCGCGTCCCGTACTGCAGTACCTAGTCTATCCCCTGAGACCTCCCCTGGAGGGTTAGCTTCAGATCCACTGAGCGTCCCATTTCAGATCGGCTCCCGTCTCTCTTCCACCCACTTTAGCCTGTGATACTTGGCGGTTACACAAGGTCAGTTTGGGCATCAACCAGTCTTACAGCACAAGACTCAAGAGATGAGAGAGCTCAGTACCGGTCACTAACTAATTAACTAACAAACATCCGCATCCATGTCAAGCCTCTGCTAACTGCATATGCAACCCCTTAAAGTAAGGAGCTGCACTTGATGCCACTCTTTCGTCCTATTCTGGAAAACATTTCCAACCCATGTCCTTGCTACCCGTCTAAGCCATTCCAACTTGGAAATTCACAAAAGCAACTCTTCATCATGACCATCTCAATTTGTTCCAACTCCACATGCCATGAGCTCATAAACAACTAAAGCGCCGTCATGCCTCCCAAGTCCCTACCGAGCCATGCAGTTGCCATGTGGCTTTCATTCCAGAGGTTCCAGCTGTTGTAGCCATTATTGCCAACAAGGGATTGAAATACCGCTACATATGATTATTGGTTCCAGTTGCAAGACATGGCGTCTATTTATTCAGCCTCAGAAGTCATTGTGTCTGAGCTCAGCGCGCCGACGTAGCATTTTGGTATTGCGGATTGCCAGACAAGAATGGAACAAATCCTCCGAGCAACTGCTAGCATCTAGTCAGTGAGTGCATTTATAATGTTTCGTTTCATTGCATGGCTTTGATCAAGGAACCAGTTTGGGTAACGCAGCTCTTGTTATTTTATAACAACTTGGTTTGTATGGTTAAAGAAGTGGGAAAATAGCCAGCATCTTACTATTTCTTGCAGTAGCTTAAAGGGACTGGATCTTGAAGTACCTGTCAATTTTTTTTTACATTTTGAGATTTAAATATATAGTAGAGAGCTGGGTTTCTTTTAATATTGGAGTATGCAAATACCACGACGAGGTTCCGAGAAAAATCAACAAATTTCCTGACATTTAGGTAACTGTTAGGTTTCTATGCTCTGATGTTATTCTAATCTTCGGCCGTATATTTAGGAGATATGCGAACTTTGCGCTATAGTACCTGCATTCTCTATTTTGACAGATTTTGACCTGGATAAAAGTCTTAAGGCGACCAAGTGTGGTTTTATGCGGGCAATTTTCTGTCCACTTGTTATCGTCTCACTCCACTGTAGATCGACTCACCCAATCCCCATCTTCACTCAAAATACGCCAACATCATCGAGGGAGTAACGTAACTCACTGCTCAACACGAAATGACTGATACAAAACCAGAAAGCACTCCTAAAAAGGCGCCCTTCTCTGCAGACAAGGCTATTGAGAATCTCATCTCCACCTTTAATGAACTCAACAGCAACGCGATCGATGAGTTTCAGGATGAGCCTAGCCCTCTTGAGTTCATGCGATACGTCGCTCGCAACACACCGTTCGTTGTAAAAGGCGGAGCTTCTTCGTGGAAAGCGTGTCGGGAATGGAACTCTGCGTATCTCCTATCTGCCCTGAAGGGGCAATATGTGAACGTTGCTGTCACGCCACATGGGTATGTCTTACTATCTTATGAGACATCGTCATATATGGAAACGTCGTCACTAACTCGTAATAGTAATGCTGACATGCCTACCGTTCCTCCTGGTGAGGATTCCCTGGTCTTTGCTAAACCTCACTATGAGGACCAGCCTTTCGAAGAATTGCTTGAGTATGTAGCTCGTCAGGAGACAGATCCTGATTTTCCTACCGGTGCCGAAGTCCGCTATGCACAAACCCGTAAGCTCGATCTCGTTCACTATGATAAGAACGTACTAACAATGCCATAGAGAATGATAATCTTCGTGAGGAGTACATAAGTCTATTCTCGGATGTACAAAAAGATATCCCTTTCGCAAGAATAGCGCTTGCCAAGGATCCTGATGCTGTTAACCTATGGATCGGTAACTCCAAGTCAGTGACGGCTATGCATAAAGACAACTACGAGAACATCTACGTACAGGTCTTGGGAAGAAAGCACTTTATCCTGTTGCCTTCCCTTTGCCATCCTTGTGTCAACGAGCAGCCTCTTAGACCCGCGACATATAAGCGGGGAGACAATGGCATGCAGCTTGAGATGGACTCTGATACCGAGTCCGTTCCTTTTGCCATCTGGGATCCAGACAGGCCTGAGCAGAACACTACCAAGTTTTCGCATCTTGCTCGACCTCTACGAGTAACACTAAACCCTGGAGACATGCTGTATCTCCCAGCTATGTGGTAAGTTTGGTCTCGCCCTTCTATTTATATGTTCAACGTGTTCACGTTTTCAAGGTATCACAAAGTTCTGCAATCTTGTGCCGAAGAAGACGAAGGTTTCGTCCTAGCTGTCAATTACTGGTAATAAAAACTCATGGTTCTCTTTTGCTTTTCCGTGCCATGCTGATATAAATTCCCAAACAGGTACGACTTAGATTTCACAGGCCCTCTCTATCCCACATCGACGTTTGTTCGCGATGTAAGCCTGAGAAACAACATGCAGACTAGACCAACTCCAAACACAGAATAAAATCAAGATGCCGTATCTATTTCCGTGCCCTAAACCAAAATGAGAGATTACTTCTTCTTCTTGGAGATCCTCTTCTGCGCCCGCAACTCCTTCTTCATACGAGGATCGACAATTCTGTAGCGGCCCTTGACACCCTTGGGACGTCCCTTAATACCACGGTTGAGACCACGAGCCACGACAAGTTTGGCTGCCTGCTTTGCTGGCTTCTTTTTCTGTGCCCTGGCCATAAGTCGCCCAATGCTGTCTGCCTTTTCCTTCTCTGTCATGTTTTCGTCGTTGTTGAGCATGTCGGACTTCTTCTTGAGCTTCTCCAGCTGCTGCGCAGCCTTGAACTTCTTGCGAGCCTTCGCCTCCCGCACCTTCTTGATGGGGCGAGCATTGAAAGCTCGCATCTTCTCCTTGATTGCCTGTGCCGCAGCCTTGGTGATGGGCTTCTGAAGCCTGTCGTGCTTTGTCTCATCCTCGACGAACCAGTCAGGGAGGCCATCGCGGTCACGGAAGGCGTACTTGTTGAAGCCATCATCGATAGCATCGTGGGTTGTCTTCTGCCCCGTAGCGAGTTGATGTGCGAGGGTCATGGCCTCGGCAGTGATGATGTCGATATCGAGTCTGCCATCGGCTCTTCGCTGGTCCTTGTCCCAATCATCCTCTTCATTTCGTTTCACAACCTCGAAGCCGTCCTCATTGCCTTCCATGTCGGAATCAGAGTCAGCAGTAGCTTCCTTGGCCATGACAACAGGTGTTTCGGCTTTACGAGCCTTGGATTGTTGAGCGACAACAGCTGCTGCATCTCGGTTGATCTCCTCATCCGCACTATCTTCGGCAGATTCCTCCTCCTCAGGTACGATGCCTGTGATACCTTGGAAGATATCCTGGTTGAAAAAGTTTGTCGCTCTCTTGGATAATCCGTTAGCTCCCTTTGAAGAATCCAGATCACGGATGAGTCCTTGTGAAGGAGCCGCATCTTCGTCATCATCGGAGGAATCGTCCTCTTCAAGCTCAGAGGAGTCATCCTTCTCTTCAACTTCTTCGCCCGACAAGCCCTCCCATTCGTCGTCGCCATGCTCCTTACGAGACTTCTTTGCTCTGTACCTGGCATCAACCTCGGATTTGCGCTCCTTGTACTGGTTGTACATTGAATCGAGCTCCCGCTCCAAGCGATCCTCCTCAGGATCACTCTCATCATCTGTCTCTCCAGATGAGCCAAGACCGCTGTCTACTTGCTTCTGAGGCGCCTGAGAAGGAACAATCATCTTGCCGCGATTCAATCTCCGCATGGCGTCTGTCTTGTCAACTTTCTTGAGTGAGAACATCGCGCCTTCACCGATGGGACCAGCTTCTTCCATTCCGATATCCATAGGAGCTGTCATATTCAGTTGCATGCGCACAACCTCACGTTGTTTTCGCTCATTCTCCTTTCGTTTCTCTCGCTTTCTTTTAGAGTTTTCTCGGTCCTTCATGTTTTGCAGTTCCTCCTGGATCTTGAGCTCCTCGTCCATTGACTCAACTTCGGCGACTTCCTCGGGATCCTCTGTAGCAGGAATCTCCTTTGTCTTGAATCCAAAGATCTCACGAACTTTTAAACGCCACTTGAGAAGAAGCTTAAAATCCTTTCGTCCCAAGACTCGAAGATCGGAACAGCAATTTCGGATTTCATCTGTAGTTTCGGGAAGTTTGTCAAGTGCAGCTAAAGCTACATCGCCGTTGAGTGGTTGCTGGAATGTGAGTTTGTTGTAAGAGCCCAGGACAGCAATGGGATCGGTGGTTTGGATGAACTCGCTGGCAGGCATTTCCTTGAACTGAGTAAAGTCACCCTCATCATAACCATCTCGCTTGCGCTTTTTAACTTCGGGATTGTAGACCTTGGCCTCGTTGTTGGGCGTTGGGCCGGCAAGTTCGGCAAAGACATACGTAGGATCCAATAATCGAGGATCTATCTTCTTTGGTGCCTTATATCCACGACACACACAAAAAATTTCTGCGCTAACTTGCCTGCTGGACGTTGGCTTAGTGGCTTCGACCTTGTGGAAAAGCTGTTTGAAAACCCATAGAAGAGGGTTGTAGTCTTTGGACCGGAAGACCTTTGTGACAAATGTGCCGTCTTCTCGAAGGAATTCCGTTGCGAGCTTCAAAGATTGGAGAACAAGCCTAACAAATACAGTCAGAAGGAGTTGCAATAGAGAGAATCCCTGCTTACCAGCTCTGATCATAGGCGTCCTGAACCCAGGCTGTACCGACGTTGGGCGCACCGTCATGGATGATACTGTCACACAGGTGTCCCTTGAGCAGGCGTCTTATGGTCGCTCGACAGTCTTCAGTGGTGATATCAGATTGGAAAGACGTAACTCGAGGAATTGGCTTGATTGGACTTAAATCACAGCCCACGATCAAACTTCCTTGGGGCATCGTCTCGGCCGCGACTTGAAGCCATGACTAAAGGAATGTCAGTTCATGCAGCAAAAGCAGTGGGCGTTGTAAGAATTACACCAGGTGCTGCGCAAAGATCCAGGAGGATCTTGCTCTTCTCGAGAAATCCATACTTCTTGTTGAGCTGGATAAGCTTGAAGGCAGCTCGAGCACGATAACCCTTCTCTTTCGCAAGTCGATACCACTTATCGAGACGTCCTTTCGCTTTCTATAGCAGTTGTTAGCTCTTTGGATGTTATAGGTTCTCTTCTGGCTTACTTGTTTGGTGATTGCCATCGTGAACACGAAGATGTGGTGTTCAGGTGCAGTTAAAAAAACACCAAAAACTGGCATTCAAGATGCGCCCCTCCAGAAATTTTGCGACAGATAAACAAATCACGTGGCGATAAGAATTAGCTTCCGAAGTAGTGGGGTGATTACCTAACGTGCATTAGATTGTAAGTCAGTGAATGGCGGCACGAATGATATCAAGAACTCATTGGAGAACAGACCACATTAAAAAGCGGCTCAACACAACCACGAATGCTACACGCCTATATCGGCCACTGTCACCATCAATTTGGGCGAGCCGTCGGCCCTTATCATCAGGACATTGAGCTTGAAGCATCACAGTACGGTCAACGGCAATCATGAGTGGACGAGTACTCGCTGCAGGACTGCGGCCTCTTTCACGCCGAGGCCCGGCTGCGGTTCCCGTCAGGCACCTCCATCGCCAATCTACAGGTGGTCTCCTTCAAGCCGATGCTGCGATTCGAGCAACACGAAAACGAATGTGGCAGGGCGGAAATGCTTTCCACAACGCTGTCACTACAAGAAATGCCTCCTTCGCCAGATTCTTGCCCAAACTCATGGTCAAGTTTCTGAGAGTGCCGGCAATGTTTGGCGGTGTGGCCATTGGTGCTTTTGCCTGGGTACAATATCAAGCAGCTCGTATGTCAGAACCTGGACTCCATACATGTTAAATCTCTTGCTAATTGTCACAGAGGCCGGTACATTCGCGGTGAATCTATTCAATACGACGACAGATACGGTTTCGGGTGCTGCTTCAAGCTTATTTGGCGGTGCCAAGGATATAGCTGATCAAGTAAACCGGGGATGGGAGTCCACGAAAGAGAAGGCCGAGTTACCCGATTGGGTAAAGCAAATTTTCAAACTTCAAGAAGATATTGGTACCGGTGGTTCGGGAGGTTCGGGCGGCGGTGGTGAGCCTAAGCAGAGCAAAGTTGGTGCCGCTGCTGCTGTAGGTGCTTCAGCTGCTGCTTATGGCTACGATCAGTCAGATGAGGAGGACCCTCGAAATGTCGAACAGGTTGCCAAGGACGATCAGATGATGCTTCTAACCAAGAAGATGATCGAGATACGAAGCATTCTCCAGAAGGTTGGACAGTCAAGCACCTTAACGCTACCTTCCATCGTGGTCATAGGGTCTCAGTCTTCTGGAAAGAGTTCCGTTTTGGAGGCAATTGTTGGTCACGAATTCCTTCCTAAGGGTTCCAACATGGTCACAAGGAGACCAATTGAGTTGACCCTTGTCAACACCCCATCCGCCAAGGAGGAGTACGGCGAGTTTCCTGACCTTGGATTGAGGCATATCACCGACTTCTCGTCAATTCAACGGACTCTGACTGAACTCAATCTTGCCGTTCCCGATACTCAGTGTGTCTCCGACGACCCGATTCATCTCACAGTCTACTCCCCGAACGTACCCGACCTGTCACTTATCGATCTTCCTGGATACATTCAAGTTGTAGGACAACACCAACCTCTGGAATTGAAGCAGAAGATCTCCGAGCTTTGTGATAAGTATATCCAGCCACCCAATGTCATCCTTGCCATTTCTGCTGCCGATGTGGATTTAGCGAACTCAACTGCTCTCCGAGCATCTCGCAGAGTTGATCCTAGGGGCGAGCGAACAATCGGTGTGGTTACTAAGATGGACTTGGTCGATCCTGTCCGTGGAGCAAACATCTTGAATGACCAACAGTACCCTTTAAGACTGGGATATGTTGGCGTAATTTCGAAGGCCCCTCAAAACCAAGGACTTTTCAAGATGGGCAACACCAACCGACTTACTCAAATTGTCAAACAGGAGAATGCTTTCTTTAAATCTCATCCTCGAGAGTTTGGCCCCGAGGCCGAAGTCAGTGTTGGGACCACCACGCTGCGTAAGAAGCTTATGCACGTTCTGGAGCAGACAATGTCGGGAAGCTTGCAAAGCACTAGTGATGCTATCCGGCAAGAGCTTGAGGAGGCTACCTATGAGTTCAAGGTTCAATACAATGACCGCCCACTTTCTGCAGAGTCATATCTTGCAGAGAGCTTGGATGCCTTCAAGCACTCTTTCAAGCAGTTTGCGGAAGAGTTCGGGCGTCCCCAAATGCACGAGCTTCTGAAGCAGGAACTGGATCAGAAGGTCCTTGACTTGCTCGCGGCTAGGTATTGGAACAAGCCAATCGATGATCTTTCGCCAGTCAACCCCGACCTCGACAACCTGGCAGATCTCCCCAAGGCTCCTGCCGACTCTCTCTACTGGCACCGACAGTTGGATGCTTCTACATCCGCACTTACGAAGCTCGGTGTCGGACGTTTGGCCACAACTGCAGTGGCGTCTTCTATTCAGGCTCATATCGACTCCCTTGTTAGCAACTCTAGTTTCGCTGGTCACCCTTTCGCCCGTCAAGCCATCATGGAATCTGCCTCAACCATCCTCAACGAAAGGTTCTACAGCACCAGCGACCAGGTAGAAAACTGCATCAAGCCCTATAAATTCGAGATCGAACTCGAGGACAGAGAGTGGATTAAGGGGCGCGACCACGTCGGTGGTGTGCTCAAGAAAGAGCTTGAGGACTGTGAGAAAGCCCTGAAGAACCTTGAGGATAGTGTCGGTGGAAGACGAAAGATCAAAGAAGTTATTACGTATATTGATAAGGCTCGCAAGGGCGAAATTGTCGTTGAGGGTGACAACCGTATCGGCGCTGGTGGCTTCAGCGCTGCTCTTCTGAGCAAGGGTAAGTTTGACATGGGAGTTGCAAAAGCTCAGACGCTAACATAGTTATAGGACGTGAGGCTGTTTTCCTCCGTGATAGGGCCGACATTATCAAGATGCGCCTGCTTGCAGTCAAGTCAAAGCAGTGTGCTGATCCCAAGAACAAGTACTACTGCCCTGAGGTTTTCCTTGATGCTGCTGCCACCAAGTTGGCATCCACTGCTGTTCTCTTCCTCAACGTTGAGCTCCTTTCTGAGTTCTACTACAACTTTCCCCGAGAACTGGATCTTCGCCTTGGTCGCCACCTGTCCGAAGAACAGATCGAGAAGTTCGCCAAGGAAGATCCCAAGATCCGTCGGCATTTGGAGGTTATTCGCCGCAAGGAGTTACTTGAGCTGGTCCTCGAGAAGATGGAGAGCCTGCGACAGCTTGATGGTCGTGAGCGCGAGCGGAAAACCCCCAATGCGAGAAGAGACCGTAAGCAGGGCCGCTGGGGCTTGTTCTAAGCAAGGGGCAAGCCGGTCCCTGTTTTAACATGAGACATGATGGTCGTACTAGGAGTTGAAGGAGTTGAATGCTTGGTTGTTGGATTTAGAATATCACCGCTCTCAAAGACAAGAGAAACTTGCCTAAGGGATAACGTAAATTCGCCTCTAAAGTTTAGGGTACAAAATAAATGACTTAGGAGTCTAGGCTGAAATAGCACCAATTGACTCGTTAATTTCGTGTCTTATACTCTTAGCGGCCAAGTTCTCTGATGCCCCGAAGCTTGCTTAGCAAAGGCGGTCTCTTGAGAGATGCCTAAGTAGCGTCCCTTTCTCACTACTAAGTCAATCTACTTGGCACATACATGTATGCACGCAGGGCTACTAACCAGTTGGTGCAGGGAGTGAGCGTCTTGGACGAGAGTATGGGCAGAGGTGCTTTATTAGATACGGGGATGTGATCCTCGTTGAGTATCCTAATCCACTCAGACTTTATTGGTTGCAAGATATTTATTTGTGTATGTATGTGTGTGTATATCAACAAATCGGATGTTACCTATCATATACGCTTTTACTATCCTGGCCCCAAACCAATATCACCTCCTCTTATGTACTACCGTCTGTACTCATTTGCAATGTCACCTCCCATCGAATGCTGCCTCCATGACCATAGCCTTCACCCAGTCTATTCTGGATCAAGCCTGAGATGCGCTGCCGTAGTTTACTGATGGACATTTCATCATAACCCTTGACCACACTTAACTTGAGATTGGCCATACAAAGACCGTAATGAACTTGCCAAAATTGCGCGTCATCAATTGCGACAACGCTTGGTTCAGTCTCGATTTCTCGAAGGACGGCACTGACGCCGTTGTTGCCCCCATTACCACCATAGGACATGAGTAGCATGAGACCCTGTGCGACTGCGAGTCGCATCCCAAGAGCGAACATGGCAAAGGCGATGACAACACAAATGAGGCGATCTAGCCACGTGTAGAGAGAAATGGAAAGGAGTGGGAGAAGAGCAATGACGGCGGAGAAAGAGACTGTGAGGAAGTGGAAGGGGTTCGATAGCACACTTGGCAGAGCAGCAAGGTACGAGACACGCATAAGTTTAGCAATGCGAGCATGATTTCGAAGACCATATGCCGAGACGAGTGTGCTCACCATGGCAGCAGCAGACACAAGGTCAATGGAGCCATCTGGGCCATCATGACCGTGTTCATGATGAGCTTCGTGGCTGCCGAGTGACTCGAGGAAATGCTTCAGAGTATGTGATACTAAGTCAAAGCCTCCAAAGAGGAGGAAAACGGACATGGCGAACCCAGCAAGGACTTCTGCTCTCTCGAGACCGAATGGGTGCCGGATACTGCTGCGTCGCCAAACCTCAAAATTACCGAGGACATCAACCATGACACAGACGGCAGCACTACCAGCATCGAAGAAGACAAGATGTGAGAGAGCCGTAGTCGCAAGAGATCCCTCTGAGCGGAAGAAGATGTACGTAGCCACAGCAAGATGGCACATGCTCCAATAACAATGAATACGCTGATCCTTTGTCATGCTCTTCCATGCCTCGCGGCCGGTCGGAATAGGGAGGGAAGCGGGGAGGACGGGTGGAGGTCTCGGCGGCGGCTCTTTGAAGATTTGATGTTGGGAGGAGATACTACTATGCTTGTATCTGTGTCCGCGACGTTGCCCAATGTTCTGCGTAGAGACATATTAGCGTATTGTTAGGGGTATAGAAAGAGAGGCTACATACCGACTTGACAGGACCTGCAGAGATCACTTGTGTCTGGAAGTTGAAAGGGTTCTTGAACCCAGGGGACGAAGGAGAGTCTCCTGCCTCATCTTCAGCGTTCATTGTCGGAAGTGATAAAGAGGAAGGGGACGCAGTCGTCGAAGAGGGTATCAGTAGATTCGCAGCAGCCGAATTCTGAGCGACGGCGTCACGATTGAATTGGCGATTGATAGCGATAAAGTCGTTATCTTGGTCAACACCAACGTCTGTAAATGTTTCGCGGCTCGCGATGTCAAAATCGTCGTCGCTGTCGCCGTGGACAACCAGACTTGGCGGGCGGAGGTTCTGAGGAGGACAAGAACCTGGATAGTCCGACATGTGCTCCTGCTTTCGGATAACGCGCCTCTCTACTTGGTTAGATCGAAGACCCGATCGAATGATTCCAGGAACCCCGTTTTAGAGTCTCGAAGATTGTGGCATGGGGGTTCAAGGTTTTGGGCGCAGACTGGTTTCGTCGATAAGGCGAACCTTGAAGAAACGGAGAAGACAAGATGGAATGCGTTGACGTCGCGATCCGATAACCATTAGGTTGTGGAGGCGGACGGACCGATGGGGGGTTTTTCAGGGGTGCTCCAGAGGATGCAGGGGCTACACAAGCGCCTACGCCACAGTATCCATGTCTGTTCTAGCGGGTCAACAAGTCCCTTCCTTGTGGCTGGCAACCTAAGTTTCAAAGATATCGTCATCAGCCTCATATCCATCTGGCTTCAGTAGTTCTTGCAGCTACTTTCGCGACGTTCGAGCAATACGAAGGCCACGGAAGCCATGCAGCGGATCGGCTCACATCAATAATACCAATTCGCGGCACGTATCTGTGACCGTGAATAATCTCGCATTTACTACCGAATGCCAGCCCCAACTTCTCAATCATTGCCTCGACACTTGGAATAGCGACTCTAAGCAACCACTTTGCTTGGCGATCCCACTAACAATCTCGTGATGGAGAGCACTTCACAAAATAAGCGGGAGACGTCGCCTACACCATCTCCATTGCATGGACGAAACTCCTCGAATTCGAGCATTCTTTCCAAGTTCCCCTTTTTAAGAACGTCGCCGGAAAAGCGACGAGAGCAGAACGAAAATGCGATCGACGACAATGCTCCTGCGACTACCCCTCGTCCTGCTGTCCGACCATCTGCGAGCGTGATACAGTATCAGCGAACGCGAAGACGCCGGGGATCTCTTAGGAAAGCTGCCCTGCTTGGTCGAGGAGCGCAACGTGAGCGCAGGGAGAGTCGGCCCCTGGTCATCGACACTTCACATGCTGCTGCATATGGACTTGACTCTACAGCTGCGCAGACCCAGAGTCCGTCGCCGATAGAATCCCTGGATCTCAATGCTGCAACAGGAAGTGCTCAGCGAACGCATGTCGATGGTTTCACGCCTTTACCTGGTGGACTCGGCACGGCACCTGTGCTGCCTCCGAAAGGGGCGTCTTCCCAGACCACAGCTCGTTCAACGGCACTCGCGGATCAAGATGGAGCATCTTACACATCTACAGATGATGAGGATATGCTCCAGATACCTGGAAGTTCATCGACAATTCGGCAGAGTCTGGCAATATCACCAGGACCAGACTCTTACTTTAATAGTGTAAAATCGACATCATCACAGCGCAGACGGCTCACTAGCAGGGCCAAGTCCCCGTTGTCGTTCAGTGGTCTGGCGTCCAACACGTTGCCAGCGCATGAGGACTGGGACTATGCAGATACGGAGTGGTGGGGATGGGTTGTTCTGTGCGTAACTTGGTTTGTGTTCGTTGTTGGAATGGGATCTTGTCTTGACCTCTGGAGCTGGGCATGGGACGTAGGCAAGACTCCATATGCGCCGCCAGAGTTCGAAGACGATGACACTCTACCAATTGTGGGATACTACCCTGCATTGATCATTCTCACAGGTGTTATGGCGTGGGTATGGGTTGTTGTAGCTTGGGTTGGGATGAAGTACTTCCGGCATGCTAAAATTAGTGGCGACTAATGCGTTGGTTAGATATTCCTGACTTTGATCCGAGCTTGAATTGAGTTCTGACACTATTTAGACTCGATACTATTAATGATTGTAATGACGATTTATCAATATGTTCTTCAATGCTGTCGCTTGCACAGTGATGTTTATATGTTTATTTTCCATGATGCATTCATGTCTCGATTTAGCTAGATCCTTCAAATCAGCTGTTCCATGAAGCCGCAGCCTCGATGATCGTTGGCTGCTGTTCGCTTCCCATTCGTTGTCAAAGGACATCTCGTTGGTGCTTGCGAAAGCTAAGCGCCGATACAGCGGCAACACACGCCAAGGCAGCCAATCATATCGGCCTTGATCCTGACCAATATTTTGGGACATGGGATCGTGGCAGACTCAGCGGGGTCTGTGCAATCCTCTAACGCGGGAATGACGAAGAGGCCCGATAGAACTGACTCAACAAAGTTCAGGCCTGCAGTAATGTTAATTCAGGGACACCGTACTTGCGGCGAGGTCGACTTCAAGGCAGGAAAACATTGATTTCTGGTCGCTTTGTTTGTTGCTTGTCTCATTCCGAAAGCCACATGAGTGGCAAGTTGAGTCCTTTGTTAGACAGGCAGCCGAGCAAACGTATACAAATTGACAGAATATCAATGAATGGTTACAAATCATTTACAGAGGGTCCAAGTAGCACCTGATATGAGTAAGCCGTTTGAGTAAAACGTGCACCCCTTTTCCTAGTAAAATCTTATCTGAAGTCTATGTAGGGTAGGTGCCGGCGATTTGTGATCGAAATGGGGGGTGAAAATTTCCCGACGACATCAATCATTACCTGATCGAGTTCGAGCGGCATCCCGTTGATTTGCATGGTAGGATCGGCAGAATATCACCCAGATACGTCGTGCCTGGGGAAGTCGAGAACTCGCCGCCCCCGACAGTACGGTTCTTGGCTGAGTATCTTTCATTATGTTACCGGGTTCCATGACAGATACTGTTCCAGTAAGGCACTCATTGCTGAGAATTATTACCGCTAGTCCAGTCATTCGCAATTTTCTTCTTTTGTTCTTCGGCAGACCGCAATTCTAAGTATTCACGATAATATTGGCATAGTAGCCGCCAATGGCGATTTGATAACCCCCAATTAGCAACAAATCGATGCAAATCTGGTACGTGGGGGTTCAAAGTCGAACTGAAATGCCCCAAGCGCAACCGCTTTCAAGGTAATTAGCTTCCTTTAGCAGGCGGCCCGACACAAGCTCATCTCGTGGACATGACATGAGGGTGCGGTCTCGTGATGATTTTCCATAGCGAGATGACTCGGAATTCAATCTTGGCTAGCTAATCAGCATTACAATATCTGAATATTGACTCAGAAAAAAATGCGGAGATTATCTGATTATCATTATTCTCCTCGCCATGTTTACAACGTTGTGTGTTTCACCCGTATACAAAGCAAGCCACCCGCTGCATCAGAAATGGTCATGTTGGCTATTCTATGGGACTAAATTGTCATGCAAGAACTTAGTTGACAAGCTTGGCTCGTCTCGCAAAGAGTGGTGTAATATTATACTGTCGGTCTGGATGGTCTGTATTGCACTTCATATTTTGCCCACACAGGTATCCGTCAAGGTCATTCATGCATGGTGGGATTCATGCCCATTCATCGATCAAAGCTACGATCCTCCCATCAGTCATTACCAGACTTGGCGTCAGCCAAAATAGTGGCCGGCCATGCCAACAATCCTTTGTTCCATGGTCTGACTCTGGATCAAAGCTCTCTGATGAACCCCTCAACAAAGGAACATCCATGCTTGAGAGCATTCCCGGGAATCGGAGCCGAGTATCATTGCGATAATTAACATACGTAGATAGTAACAGACAAAACTAAGTAATAAATGCGAATGGTGCGCAAGGGAGTGCATGCCCCTGTCGTCTCCAGCTACGCCTGAAACAATTCCACCAGTGGATGCAATCAAAATCAAAGCTCCCAACCCAACCTCACCAAATGGCCATGTCAGCCTGCTGTAATATTAGCAAGATCCAAGGCATTGCATATTTTTTCCTCATTTCAGCTCCAGGTATTGGACCTCTTGAGTGCACGAGCTTCCTCAGCTCTGCTTAAGTTTGAGTCACCTTAGTTAAGCAGAGAGGCTCACACATCAGCTTCGCTTTATTGTAGTCTCGCCATCGCCGAGTATCAATTTTGTGTGTGTTTTTCGCCATCAATTCCCGTTTAGCCATCCATTCATATAATTTTGCAGACGATCCACTATCCATCCTCCTGCAGCAGATTTGGGGCCTACTGCTGGAAGAGGCGAGTAAATAATAACTCAGTACGAGAACGGAAAAATGATTTCGACAAGGGGATCAATTGTTGACTGGAGGGGGACATCCTTACCTTCAAACCAAAGCTTACATAGCATTAGGTAGCTGTGCGCTGTAGTAATACCTAGGAGGTAGGTAGTAGGGTACTGGACAATGGATAATCCCTTGCAGTGGCCATTTGTATTCTGATCCTCTAAACTTTTTGTTCTGATCCTACAACCATTCTCAACATTCAACTCATTTCATCAAACTTTGATCAAAATTTCAGCTTGAACGATTACTCTGTAAATAAAGCACTGCCTGACATCTCAGCTCAACATCATCTGTCTCAAAGCAGTACAGTAACAATACCCTTAATACAGCCAAGTTTCTTGCTGCAGCTCATCAGGTGTCGGGTCCCTCCACCGCCACACACCTCACGTTCACAGACCTTCCCCATCTCTAGGCCCCGAAACCCACCAAAGAGAGCATCTCCCCCTGGTGCGCCCGCCTAATTCGGCCTCCCCTTCTGTACCTACTCTACAGTGCTCTGTAGGTGGGCTGCTGGGCTGCCATCGGCCGAATGCCTGGGTTTCCCAAACCCGCCTAAAACCAAACCAGCCCAGCCTCTTCACTCACTCCCTCATTCGACTCTCCACTCCACTCCCGTCTTTTCTCCCGTCCGTCTCCCATCTGTTCCATCTCGTCCCATCCATCAACTCAACTCACCTTCCGTCACCTCTTCAACTGCTCCAACGCTATCTTCAGCATATCCTTCATTCCATCTTCCTGTTTTTCTCGAATACCATTGCTGTACAAACTCTTTGTCCGTATACCTTCGAAAAAGTTGTCCTTGATCGTTGGAAACGTTCCCCTGTCTAAAGGTACTCACGAGTAATCAATCCTGCGTCAATCCGCTCCACCGCGTCACGAACCGTTACGATAACCTCAAAACTCTGTCCGACTCGCTTTACCTTGGCCAGTCCCCCATCGAGGGGTTTGTCCTCATCATAATTCGACCTCGCATTCTTTCGTGTCGTCTTTTTCAAGTTGCGAATCTGGCCAGACTCGCTGTAATCAGGCTTCAGGTCGCCACACCATCTCGACAATTTGGGACCCTGAATAATCCCTCCCATACTATACTCCGAAAACCCTTTTTGACCGTTGGCCATCGCCATCAACCGCAAACATGAGGGAAGTCAACTTCAGTATCCCCAACGTCAACAAGGCGTCCGTCGGTATTACTACCGCCCTATATGATCGCCGTGCTCTCGACTGCACCTCGACTCTCCCCCTCATCAACTCACTCAACCATCTCGCCTATCTCACCACATCTTCTGCTCGCATCCGCGACATCCTCACCGTCGATGGAGGTATCGAGCGTCTCGTCTGCATTCTGAAACAAGGCCGTAGTAAGGATATGATGGGAATGTGGAAATGGAATCTTGCTTTCCAGTGTGTTGTCAATATTGGCGTTCGAGGCACGGAAAACGTCCGCACTCGTGTCGTTGAGGCTGACATGGTTCCTGTCATCGCTACCATCCTCGATAATTATACCAAGGCCGTTGATAAATGCCGCGAGAAGGCCGAAGAAGCCAAACAGAAGCAAAACTACGACCATCACCGTCACCGAGGCCATGAGCACCGTTCGACCCCTAAGGCTTCCTCATCCAATTCAGCATCAGCCTCCGCTTCCGCATCATCTTCATCATCAGCAACCGTAGGTGCTTCTCCATTCGGCCACCGTTCTGGTTCTCGTGTCGATGCTACCGAACAACGATCTCGTCGTCACGGTCCGCCGCCTTCCATCGATGTTTCAGCCTCTTACGCAGGACCATCTACTGCCGCCCCTCAAACCCATCCTCAACAGCAGCAGTCCCTAGATACTGCTATGAGTGGTTCTCAATGGCCTCAGTCCGCCTCCGAACGCTCTACATCTTGGGGTTCAGCACGGCACCAGCCCCTGAGAGGCTTAGAAGGCCGTCACGCCACGACTTCGGCTCCTCGTCAGACCATGCAGCCCCTTGCGACCGCAGTCCCGGCCACCGAGACTGTCGAGGGTTTTGTGAGACCTGTTCGTGATATCGACCGCCTTGCTTCAATGGCTCCATTTGGCTCTACAGATCTGGTTTCACAGCCTACATCGCCAACGACGCCTCTGCCACCTTCGCAGATGCGCTCGCCTACTGTTCGCCCAGCATCCGCCCTTGGCCCATCCGGCCGATCTCGCCGACGCCCATCGATCCGTCACCAAAACTCGACTGCCGATGCCGATGACATTAACGGTGATAGCATGCCTTCAGACGAGTCACCTGAGACGGAGATGACAGGTACCGATAATCTGCAATCAGCTGTTGGTATCCAGGATATCACCATGGAGGATGGTGATACCATGCTCGGTGGCACAGCACTTGATCTGGCTACGCCAACAGTCTCCGAGACCCATCAGGATGCCAGTACCTTCAACATCAACCATCGTAGTCCTATGGATGGCAGCATTGCTAACAACAATGCCCCGACACCGGTTCCTGCGATTGGACTCTCACCTAACCGCCCTGCGATGACCACACCTCCACAACCTCCTCTGGCTGCTACCACTGTCCCTCGATATCTTCTCGACCGTAACTTCGTTCCTAACCCTCAGATGGTTGCCGCTATGCCTCGGGAGGAAGACGTGCTTATGTCTCTTCAGCTCCTCGCATATGTCTCTAAGTACTGTGGTCTTCGCTCCTATTTTCAAAAGAGTCACCTTGTCCCTCGTCTCAAGATCGGCAAGGAGCTTGCTGCCATTGACAAGGATATCACCGCCATGGACGAGGAAGAGGATGTTCCTGAGGTCTACGACGAAGATGCTGATGACGAAGAGTATCTGCTCCCCAATGACTTCAACCTCTTCCCCCTTGTAGAGAAGTTCACGGTGCGCTATCATAGTACTGATATGCAGTACTGGGCTGGTGTTGTCATGAGAAACCTTTGCCGCAAAGATGACACTCGCGGCGGCATCCGTCAGTGCGCTTACTATCAATGCGGTAAATGGGAAGAGTACACCCGTCAGTTTGCAAAATGCCGCCGATGCCGACGCACCAAATACTGCAGTAAGGAGTGTCAGAAGAGTGCATGGGCTTTCCATCGTCACTGGTGCGTAGCGGCCACCCAGTAAGCTGGTCGCTTAGCACAATGATTTACACGACAACCAATTCACAACAGCATCTTCTCGGCGCATTCTGCGGCATCAATGCTTGTTTCATACACATTCTTCTTTAAGGGTTGCGAATGCATTGCACAGCAAAGCGTGTCATGAGCGCATGGCGTTTCTTCTCGATACCACTGGTTTTGCTTTCTCTTTTCATGGGCGTTTGGGCTAGGCATTAACGGTCGCTGACTTTTGGGTGCATATCGCATGTCATTGCACTTTCAATGTTTCCTTTTTTAATTATTTCTTATTGTTGCGGCCCAATCATTCAGAGAGTTCTCTGAGCGCGAGTGTTTTTGAACAACGAGCGGGCATATAACAGACGACAACAATGCTCGTATATGTATATAGATACCTCTGACTGCTGGAGGCTCTCGGATGTCGCTACTTCGGGAGCATGGATATCTGGATATGACTGATGACGGAGAACAATGATGGCGACAGAGCGAATAAGTTTCGCGACAGACAGATTGAGCACAGTCGACTGCAAAAATTTGGATCAGTGGATGCCGATGTGCATATTCAACAGAGTTGGATTGCAGCCTCTTGCTTGGTGACTGGGCCTCCAAAAGGGCATCATCGCAAGAGGCGTCAGGACTGCGATAACGCATGCAGTTGTGATCAGAATGTGCTACTTAGTCCTTTGGGTATAGACGAAATGACAAAAAATTACAAAATAAAACACAAGCGTCTTGTGGATGAATGGCACATGAATATTCTTAATATGGATGTGCATGACCTTAACACTGCGGTGTTATTGAGTCTGAGACTAAAGCACAGCGAAAACGTCCACTTTACATAGGTAAATATCTTGGCGACAAAAAAATATGAATATTGACCAAATTGTCTCGATTTACATGCAAGAGGACCCGAAACGCCAGCCCTTGTACTTCATCTCTAGCCTTTTCTTTGAAAAGCAATGCATCACACAGGCCAACCTCGTCAACAACAGGTATTAACACCGCTCTAGTCCTCCCCTTTACCGAGAGCCCATAGCCTTCCTTCTCGCCTTGCCAGGCCGCGACTTGGATACCCTGCCGCCCTCCTTCATCTTCTTGTGATTGAAGCCACTGAGATCGGCGGAGCTCATGGCATCGCCTGACTTGGCATGGCGCTTCTTGCCACCAAAGCCGTACTTCTCGTTCTTCTTGGCTCGCTTGGGGTTGCCGGCTCCGGCACCGCGACCAGCGCCTGATCGAGGGTTGTGACCCTTCATTTCCTTCTCGACACCGACGTCGAAGATGTCGGCTTCGTTGGTATCGAGACCAGCACCACCAGTTTCTGAGCGCTCTGAGAATATACGTCAGCAAAAGAATGGGCATAATGTGAGTGCAGTAGTACTTACTTCGCTTGAGGTTCTTGATCTTGTCGAGGGTCTCGCGCTTGGCCTTTTGTCGCTCCTGGAGCTTGGCGACTTGGACCTGCTTTCCGAACTTCTTGAGGTCGCGCATCTTGCGGGCCTCCTGGGCAGCCTTCTTGTTGGACGCCTCCTCAACAAGCTTGGCCTTGACCTTCTCCATATGGTCATCCTCCTTAATCATCTCGGCGAAGTAGTCCTTGGGACGAGAGAAGGGAACGCCCTCCTGGCGAAGGAGCTTGCGGGCCGTGCGGGTGGCCTCGAGACTCTGGGTATAGAAGGCAAGCTCGCGCTGGAGGTCGTCCTGGACGTCGGGGATGGATTCGGCCGTGGCGTTGCTGGAGATGAGGGACTGGTGTGTAGCGAAGGGAACAGATTTGTCTGTGGGAACAGCGATGCGGTTCAAGGCGGCGAGGAGGGCGGTTGTGTTGTTGATTGTGAGGCGCTGGTGTGGGATGATGTCCTCCTTGTCTTCTTCATCGAGGTCTTCCAAGTCACTCATGGGGATATCATCTGCTTCAGGGTCCTCCTCGTCTTCGTCGTCCTCTTCAGCTGCTGCCGCCGCCTTCTTCTCAGCCGCCAACTGTGCAATCTCGCTCTTCTTGAGTGTATCTCTCTTTGGCTTGCGGACAATCTTCTCCTCAAGCTCGATCGAAGAGTCTGAGTCGTCGCTATCGTTGATGCCGTCTAGGTCGTACTATAGTTTTTGTCAGCGCTGGGTATGCGTGTATGGTGAGGTCAAAGACAAACCTGAGCCTCTTCCTCATCGTCCTCATCATCGTCATCGTCCTCCTCATCATCTTCATCCTCGAAATCAGCCTCAATCTGGATTGTCTTCTCCTTCTCTTCGTCTGAGTCCTTGTCGTCGCCCCCACGAGCGGCGGCGTTGCGCTTCTCAGCCTCCTTCTGTTTCTTCAAGAGCTTCAGCTTCTTGAAATCTGTGCCCTTTTCGGCGGCTAGGGCCATCTTTAGCTTGCTTTTTGTGACCATTTTTGCGGCTATTTTGGTTGATGCGACTTTGAAGTGATCTTGTGTCGGCGCAAGCTGCTGGGCAAATGTTACTGGTGCTAATGGGAAAAATCTCCAAATTCTGCCGCGGGACCAATTTCACCGCCTTGACTTTTTTTTAGTGGAGCTCATGTTTTTCGCGTCTTTTGCATCCTCCACTTTATTAGTCTTTGGGAATTACCAAATTGGGTTATCTCAAGTAAGTGTTAGTGTTATTGATTGAATGCAGTTCTTTTATACTATGAAAACTACTCTGATGTACCATTAAAGATGTTCAGGCTTTAGAAAAGTGATTACATCTTGTAGACCAGATGATGGCTTATACATTTTAGCTATACATTTCACATGTTGTAAACATTCAAGAGAGAAAAAAGTTCAATCCAAAGACTTGTATTCAAGAAAGTTATAATACCACCCCCCAATCTCCTAATAGGCGTCCTTCTCCCACCTCACACGCGATGAGAGTGTACAGCCAGTGTAAAATGGCTTCCTCATGTCGGCGTCCCGTCACTCAGAGCCAGGTAAAAGCAAAAGTAAACAAGCCAATGAATCCTCTCCTTGCCGTATCATCTCCATCATCCTCCAGTTTGTAGTTTGAAAGCGACCGCTTCGCCGTGCGTTATCGGTAGTTGGTTGTCAAGTCGCTCTCAAAAAGAAAAGTCCAGAAGTGGTCGAGAAAGCTAAGCCGCTTTACATGACAGTGCAGCTGAGAGGGTAGCCAGGCTTCTGAGCGGGCTTCTTCATGACGCTGCAGCTAAGAGGATAGCCGGGCTTCTGGTCAGCGGGAGTTGGCTTAGCCATGACAGTGCAGCTAAGAGGGTAGCCGGGCTTCTGGGAAGAGGTGGTCTTGGCGGAAGGCATTTTGAAAGTTGGGATTGAAAGACTAAGAAAAGTCGGAGAGTATTCTGTGTTGAGAATGGTGAAAAGAGTGTTGTGAGTGTGTGAAGTGAGTGATTGTTGTTGTTGATGAGAATGAAATTTGGGAGGAAGAAGCCATGATCTTTATACTCGAATCTGGACGACTTGTCAGAACGAAAATGCTCTCAATTCGAGTCAGTATGGTACGTATCTCTCGCTGAGTTGCGGTGTTGACCGTGAAGCCAGTGATCCCTGCGAAAATGCTTAATATTGTTCTCATCGTGGTGTTGCTGTCAGACAAAAGGACACCCGCCGCTAGTGCAGCCACCAACTTGTCGCATGCCTTCTAGATTGTGTACCATAACTTGTTTTACGTGTGATATAGGCTTTAGGAACTTTCGGCTTTCTGTAAATGTGCCGAGTCGTGCTATCATGTGGTACACTGACATCGAAGCGCACGGATTGAATATTGGCATTTCTTTGTAAATTGCTTAGTATTGTTCTTTCGCTTCATATTGTCTTCTAATGCATTGCCACTACCTGCCCTGTCCGATTTACTCGAACTATATTTAATTATTCAGTGAAGCTTTCATGACCTCGGTGAAGATCCCATTTCAAATATTCGTCATAAATGAATTTCGAGTAATCACCCATGTAAGTGACATGGCCAACATATGATCACAAAAGAACAACACTTAAAATCGACTGAAAGGAAGCCTGGACGTGTAGGTCAGCGAGAATCCTGTGCCAGGAACAGCAGGCGACTTACCATTTGCCCTTCAGTGTGATAACAACCCATGGTGAGCCTGCCTCGTCCACCTCCTTGTCCACCGTGGTCGAGAAGCAGATAGCACTCATGATACCGTCTCCAAACTTCTCATTAAGGATGGCCTTGTAAGCGTACCCGTAATTTTGAACAATCTCATACAAGCGGTAGATGAGAGGCTCGGTAGGTGGCATGGGTCCAGCCTGACCACGGTTAGGGAAGCCTGTTAGTTGAGCAGCCAACGCCTCCTTGGGAAGGTCAAGGATCTCTGATAGTTTCTCAACATCTTCCGACGAGGCGGTCGCCTGTCCGTAGAACAATGCTGCCACCGCAACCTCGCTACGACCCAGATGCTTTGCAATTGTCTCAAAGCTCAGGTCCTTGGCGGCCTTGCCGTCAAAGAGTGTCTTTGAGAAGGCAGGAAGCCTATCAGCGATAGTTGACTATACTAAATGAGCATAATGCCGTTATACAATTATGGTAGGACAAACTTACATCCAAAGTGGCGATGCGTCCCTCGTTTGCCATTGTGATAGTAGACAGAAAGTGAAATGTTGGTTGCGTATTGCAAGAAAAGAATTCACTTGCAGTTTGAAGATTGCCTATCAAGTCATGGCGGAGATGCGTCCCATTCTGTCATTAACTTGCGGGGTTACAGGTTCCATGACGTGTCAAGGGTTGCAGTCGCACTAGATGAGATCAAGATTGTACTCGGTGATAGACCGGAGACTCGGAAACTGATTATTTGGTTCGGAAACCTGGCGGCTCTTTGAGATAACGACGGAAATCTGTGTTGTGATAACCTAGTATAGCTTCTTGACTAGATCGATGGGAGTCGACACAGCAGCTGCATAACTTCACTCAATCATATACCCTCTCTTAGCAAATATGTCCCTTGCCTCCCACAGGTCGTCCGCATTAAGGACATCTACGCCTTCATCGATCAGCAACTCTCTGAGTTGATTCCGCACATGCAGTGGCCAATACGGCATGCCCCAGTATCGCACTTTGAGCCCTCGACTATGAGCTTGGAAGATCTGATCACGCAACTTTGCTAGTTGCTCCGGCTTAAGACCTTTTGAACAGACCTTTCCGATCGACTTTTCGAATGAGACGCTTGTGTAATACGAGTTCAGGTCATTGTAAAGACCCTCATCCAGTTGGTCAAGCGGCGCGTCCAAGAAGACATCTCGGAAAGGGGTGGCTTCGTTCACCAGATGCAGCTCAGTTTCACCAGTCCCCACTACCGTGATGGGTCTCAGAATAAACTTGCCATCATGAACATGGCTTAGCCATCCCTTTTGACGAAGTGGCTCAAGTTTCTCAAGCAACAGTGGCCATGATGCATTAGGGTTTGACTTCAAGTCTACCAACAACACCACTGTCTGATCTGGTTTGCGACCATATATACCTCGAGGCGGAACACCCGGATCTCGGTCTAGATTTTGGGACTTAAGTAATTCAACCAAAGGGCGGATATACATTGATGATAGCGTTCGGTCAGTCGATAAACCGCCCAGATCATGACCGACATAAAGATCATCCTGGACAGCCCAGACATCTGCTTCTATACCGATACAGCCAGCATCAACGGCCGAGTGAAAAGGGCTTAACCTCCAGTAATCGTTGTGTGAGTGACATGGCGCAGGAAGTATAGAGTTGGATCCTAAATTAGACTTGACTTTAGGACTGTTGGTATGTAATTCAGATATGTTAGGCCAGATATAGGATGTGCTAGTAATGATAATGGCAAACATGAGAACCATTGAACTGCGCAGGATTAGAGTAACTCCCACAGAACAGGTTTTGGTCCTTACCTTGTGGCAGCTCCTACTATACCAAGGGTAAGGATATAGGGGCTTGTCTTAGTCGCTGGATACGTTGTTCCTTTGTTGACCCCATTAGGGGTTCCAGTATTTGGGTAGGGCATGATTCGAGCTTCAAGAGCGGTAGATAATTGTAGGCCGACTCTTAAGTGTGTTTTATATCATCAAGATTTATGATTTGGTCCCGGAAATCATTGGAAGCCGTAGGGTGAAAAGTAACCAGAGGGAAGTTGTTTTGGCACGCCATTAAGTGAGAACGGGCCCCACACTGTCGTCTACCTCCCGGTTCTGAGAGAGCATTTTAATTGTATTGAGATTTGAATTGTTGTACACGATAGAGAATCGTAATAGCACAGACTCTCGGGCCAGGAACGATGAAACCCCCAAGGTAAGGTATTTATGAAATTGTTGTATCGCGAAGAAGATATCTTGATCAAGAGTGTCTGATGAGAGACAGTTTGACAGGCCCAGGTATCATTTAATATAGTAACTTGCAGAGCTATAGTGAATGTGCTGTAGTGGATGTATCTGCCGGGAAAGTGACTTCCAGGCATTGCGGGGGCCTTGGCGCTGTGATAAGCCTTGATAAGAGAATTTTTGGAGCAACCTCCCAAAGTTTCCATCTTGAAGTTTGTCTCCTACATTACGATCGCATCGATTCCATATTGACGTACAAGAGCACTTCTACATTTAATTAATAACTGCGATATTGAACACTATAGTCCAAATCCTTCACAATGCCTCACAAGCACAAGAGAAAGAGAGGGGATGATGAGGCAGAGTAAGTCGATATACTGCACCCTCGATTGCTCCATACACATCTGACCTATTTCTATAGCTTCAACCTCCCTCCTTCCCAGAAAGCACGACCCCTACAAGTTGGCAAGAAAAATGCGACACCAAAGCCGGGCGCAGCAAAAAATTCGACAAAAGGAAAGGATGCTCCCACAGAATCCAAGGCCAAGAAGAGCAAGAAGGCACGCAAAGAGAACGATGCCCCAAGAGCCTTTAGGAGGCTCATGTCTGTCGCACAGGGTAAAAAAGTGAGATCTGGACTCGACGATGGCGAAGACGCAAAGACCGCGAAGCAGAAATCAGAAGAGCTCAAAATTCGCCCCGGTGAAGACCTCAGAGCATTTGCTCAGCGAGTAGATGCGTCTTTGCCAGTCGCAGGCCTTACCAGAAAGACGACAATCAAAGATGGAAAAGACGAGCAGGGATTCAAGGTGTACCGCACACGAAAGGAGAGAAACATGCACAAGCTTTACGCTCAATGGCGAGAGGAGGAGCGGAAGATTCAAGAGCAGAAGGAGGAAGAGGCAGACGAAGCGATCGGACAAGAACTTGATGAAGATCCTACTGGCGCTGCAGCGATTGCTCGAGCAACACTCAATGAAGCAACAGGCAAGAGGGCGCGACGAAAGGGTGGCAAGGTGGACGACCCTTGGGAAGAGTTGAAGAAGAAGAGAGCGGAAGCCAAGATCGCCGTACATGACCAGGCGCAAGCACCACCCGAGCTAAATAAGAACATGTCGAAACAAATCAAGATCAAGGACGCTACCGCCAACGTCGCCGACATTCCCAAGGCTGCGGGCAGTTTGAAACGACGAGAAGAGCTACAGGGGGCTCGAGCGGATGTTTTGGAGGCGTATAGGAAGATTCGAGAGCACGAACAGGCCAAGTTACTGCGGGCAGGCCTTTGAGAATACCCAGCACGAGCGAGTTTAGGTTTACGAAAGTTAGAATTGCGCATATGATTTATGTCGTCAAATGCCTGTAGTTTATTCATGGATATTTGACCATTTTCTCTGTATGGTCAACAAACTATGATGCATATTGCCTATAAATGCTTGTGCAAGTTCAAAGGTTTATGTTGCTTTATGTTGACCCTTCATCGTGATTATGTCATCATTTTGACGTTCATGCAGTGCAGCTACCCACTCAGCTGTCCCCCACTATCCCCACTTCACTTTCTTCGTACAGCAACGGGAAAAAATAACATTTAGCATAACTTCTGCTGGGGCTCGTCGGTTCAATTCTACCTAAACGACTTTCGTGAAGATTTTTTTTTAACGCGTCGCTTTTACTCAAGAATGATCCATCTGATATCGCTGATGAAATGGCGTCAGAGCTCGAAGGCTTGATCGCGAGCCTTTTGGTTCATATCTCATGCCATGGCGAAGAAGGCAAGTTTTTTATTGAACCAGCTTATCAGCCCCTGTTGTAAGAGAACAAGCTACTAACTGGTTGCAGGGTGTCCCGTAGAAGATGTTTTGAAAGCAATTCATCATCCCTCAACTCCCACAGAAGCACTCCCTGAAGGCGACTCTACTGTGCAAGACCGTACTGCTGCTACTATTTGGAGCTGGCTTGCTGCAAGACGGGATATTTCTGTTGGCACTAATCGCGAGTACAATCATCTTTCTTTAGATGAAGTTTTAGCGCTTTCAGCTTCTAGTAGTGTCCCTGGACAAGATGCAGAGACTTCGGAGTTACACCCAGAAAACTCAACAGAAAATCGCAATGTTCGCGTGTACGCTTCCGAGGATACCATGTGGGAATCTCTGACTGGCCATGCCGTCGACTACAAGCGAGTTCCAAAATCGGAGTGGATGTTGCTTCTAGGTATAGCTTCGACAACCACCCAGGGAATTCTCCAGGGAGATCTTGGACGTCTGACGGATCAAGACAAACGATCTGTGCCGAAAAGAACTGATTCACTCCTAAAGAAAGGGTATATTGTCAAGAGAACAACACTTGTTCGCGGAACTAAAACGAGCAAGATGTGGCTGAAGCTTTTCGCTCCCCCCTTACCCAAGGACGGCGAAGGTGCAGACGAAGCCCGGCCGGATATGACACTGACTCGCCAAGTGCTTGTCGAAGACCTCAAGCCTGTTCCTTGGCGCATTCGATGGACTGGCGAATCTATCGACTACATCGCATTGGCCACTACCATCATGGCTATCGTCAAGGAGTGGGGAGTTCTTCAAATGAAAGACATGAAGTCGAAGCTTGGTGTGCTGGGAATGCGTTGGCAGATGAAAGTGCTGGCTAAAGTATGCCGTTTTCTTAACCAGAGAGGGGTCATCCAGTACGTTGCAGCCAAGCTAGGGGACAAGGTATTCAAGGACTGTGTGAAGTATGTCAGGGATCTTAATTCCGAAGATTGGTCGCTGTACCTCTCAACAGGCAAGAGAAAGAGCAAGACCCCTCGAAACCCAGACCTTGACGGCCTTGACGGAAACAAACAGCTCATAGGGCAGGCCTCTAACGTTTCCGAGGTATCGAAAGCACCGCCATGGTCTCTGGACAAACCAGTTCCAGTCATAATCGCGGAAATGGCGAGGCGACTTGGAGATACTGGTCTTACGAACCCCGACGTCTATGCCCTGACGCTGGGCCCTTCTTACAGTCGACATCTCTCCTCTATGACTACTGCACTGTCTGTACCAGGTTTACAACCGCCTCACCTAGCTCACTTTCAAATCTATAGCGAGCACACAAGATTTGGGAAGGTAGCATCGTATAGATATTTTGCACCAAACGCCCTCCCGAACCCTGCCCCATCAGCAATCAACACCACAGATCAGCCATCCTCTGTTGCTCAGAGCTATGGTTTCTCGCCTATTCAATCTACGGCAATATCGTCTGAAGTTTCTCCAACACTGGCCGAACTCTGCGACATGGGGATGGCCAACCGCGCAACAAAAGGCCGTCCCAAGAAGCCGAAAGCGAAGAAAGAAAAGCCCGCACCCACTCCAAAGAAGAAGCCAGGCCGGAGACGCCACGATAAGCCATCAGAAATCCTTACACAACCCAACGTGGCTGAAGAGGCCGGCGAGACTCAGGAAGTCGCTGCCCGTCAAGAAGCCATTACCCTTCAAGAGGCCACGGCAACACAGACACAAGGCACAACCGCAAAAGAACCGAAAATACTCCCTCAAGAGATTCAGGAACATGCCGAAGCTAGCCAAGCTGAGAATGAAGGCACAGAACGGGAAGATGTAGATCCTGAGCCACCAAAGGTTGATAAACTTGTGGTGACATTGAAAGTGTCCCCAGATGTCCTCAAAGAACTCTTGGAACCACTACAGGCAGCTTTGACGACTCCTAGGAAGCCAATCCGAACTAGGCCATCAAGGTTATCAGCTAGGAAAACCGAAACGCAAGCCATAGACACTACTGTTGAGAACCAGAAGTCTCCAACACTAGAAGACAATGGTAGCGAGCCACCAGAAGAGGGCTCCAACCAGCAGCTATTGAATGGGAGGAAACGCGGCCGTCCAAAAAAGGGTGAAATAAGAAAAAAGAGAAACGAAGAAGACGGCAACGGGAATATTTCAAAATCCTGGGTATGTGAAAAATGCGGCAAAGGATGGAAGAATGATAACGGATTACTTTACCATCTCACCAAATCCAGAACGGCGTGCAATCCATCATTTACTAAATCTACCATCACGCCAGTCCGACGTGGAAGAAAGAGAGCTGCTTCCGAAATTGAAGAAGAACATGCTAGCGCAACCCCTACTGTCGACCAACCACAGGATGAGGATCAAGACGCCGCGATGGAGGACGATACAGAAATACCCGACGAGGAAGATAACGACGGGGAGAGAGGCCCAGACAGGAAACAAGACAAAGAGCCCAGTCCTGTACGTGAGGATGGACCGACGCCGAAACGAGTGTCGACGTTACGTGGCCCTGTCGCTGCTCGCCCAACGTGGTCTTCACGGCCAACCGTCAGCTTCAAGGTACACGTTAATTCAGAGCTTCACCGACCTCCAGTAGCCATGTTCGACTCGCCAAAGCAGCCTTCGCTCTTGAGCGGAACTAATGGTGCTCTTGTTCAAGGCGAAAATAGCCAACTGCGACCCATCCTAGGGTCTTTAGATCGATTTAACTTGCCTGGGGGTTCTCCAAAAACACCTTGCCCCAAACCCGAAAGAAGCGGCCATCAGCCAGTCGCAACTCCTCTACCAGAGCAACCTATGCGCTTACAGCCCTTGACTAATGGAACACCGAGTAACTCTAGTGCTATAACTAAGGTTAAGACACCAACGGCCGTTGGAACTCCGCTCTCCAAGGCTGTGATGAACAGCCGTATCTTCCAGATTGTTCAAGGTATTCTGGAAGAGCAACATGGTGTGTTTCCAGGTGACAAGTCCTTGTGGACGGCCATCACTCTTCGATGGGCAGAATCCTACTCGGAGGTAGCGCCGCAAATTCGCACATACCAAGCTGCTTTCCGAGAATTGTTGAAAAACAAGAGTGTGGCTGAACATTGGCTCACATTTCGCAGCAAGAAGGGTGTCACTGAGAAGTGTCATATCATCGTCCAGCCTGGGATAGACCCCTTTTCTCCACAAGCTGACGAGGTGGTTCGGAAGATCCAAGATGCCCACCCAGATCCCTATTTCCCTCCCCCATTTGACGCTCAAGTTGACAGTGATCTGCTAAAGCGTGGTCGCCGAGACCTCCCAGAAGAGGTTGAGATGCTTGATGCCCCTGTCTATGTGGCACGAGCTGCTCAGAAACGGGCCCAGGAGGAGTATGACGATGATGGTGATGATTTTCCACCGCCCCCAAAACGTGGCCGCAAACGCAAAAGTACGTTTGCAGAAAGTCGCCTTCCAAAATCGAGGTCGTATCGAACCGAAATGGAAGAAGCAATGCGTTATGAACACTTTGAGTCCTCCCCAGGCACCCCTGAAGCCCTCCAGTTTCTTGATCCCAACACCTTTCTGGATGAAGACGATGTTGAGGGACCAGAGCATTACTTAAACAACGGGCTAGGTACTACCTCGCAGCAAGAACCTTCAGCTCCTTTCCCAGATGAGATCGTTTTTGATAAGCCGATTATAGTCTCTGGCTACGACGGTATTTGGCCATATATTAGCCCCCAAGACTTTGAGATGCAGGATGCCAGCTACACGTTGAAGGGATGGATTCCTGACAGGAACTGGTTTGCTTGGTCTTCGATGATAGAAATGATTAACCGGAAAGCTCATTCCCTTACCCGCCAGAAGCTACAGCGTGATGGTGGGCTTGATCCGTATCAGTCTTTTATTGCGCGAACATATATCTGCACCGATCTTGAGCGCGCATGGTCAGACTCCTTTATCCATGCACCGCCGGGAGCAGCAGGTCCTTACAACATTTTCGTTTCATTCTCTAGTGAAGCTGGCGGCGAAACTTTTGAGACTCCTACTATTTCCTGGCCTTCAGAGTGGCAACTCACATCGAAGTCATTTCCCAAAAACTTTCCGGATCATGCTTTGCTTGCGGACTCGCCATCTGAAGAAGAAGAGGATAGTCCCGAGTGGCCGAGCTTCCCTGTGTCCTTGCACAAGAAAAAATACAGGCTCTCTGGAGTTAGCCGTAGGGTTAGAGGTGGCCGACCCAGAGGCTCTGGTGGCCGGCCGCGAGCATCTGTTCGACAAGTACCGCAACAGCCCAGAGTTAAACGTGTGCGCCTCGTCACACGAGCTCTGATGCCCCTTCCCGACGACATGGAGCAATCGCAAGGTCAAATCGATCCCGTGCCCTTGACCCAGGGAGAGGAAGCAGAGCGTCTTCTCGCTGCATTGGTCGCTGTGAGGGTGTTGTTGGGTGGCGCCGACAAATCAATTGATTGGGGACTCTTGATCAAACTCTTTCCCGATCTTTCACTCAAGGACATGCGTCGATTCTGGGTCGACGCTCGCCGAGATCAGGGTGCTTATATTAGGAAGCTTACCAAAGACTTTCAAGACCGATTCATCGTTGCTTACTCTAAGAATGAGCTTCCGGAATTCGACTTTGAGGACCCTATGGACTACGACTGGTACAGTCTGATTGACTGGACACTTGAACTCCCTCGACGCAGAGGTATCGATCTTCCATCAACACGAGATGTCCTAGAAAACGACTTTACCTTTCAGGAGGTTACTCCTCATGATGAAGAAGACCCTCGGGAAAAGTTCTACAACCCCCAAACATCTGTTTTCGCCCGCTTTGAGGCTATCGCTACTCCAGCTGTTGTTACTGTCGACAAGATGCTCAGTGGACATGCTGATGACCACGTTGAAGTCACTGACAATGACATTGCCCGGTCTTGGGTGCGGTCCTTGTGCTGCACGGATGAAAGCCGCTACACAGTTGAGCAAATTAAGCAGAAATTCTCCACCTTGGCAGGCGGGGACCAGGAGAAGATCAACCTGCTTTTGAAGGAGGCCATTGATACTTTGACACAGCAGCGTATCATCTGCAAAAGCAAGCGGCCACCCCTTTCTGGAAGACCGTTCAGGCTTAACGAAGCATTCGGACATGCACTGGGGAAACTTGCGCAGCGGACCAAATACAAAGACGCTGCCGATTTCAAAACGCAGCTAGATGCTGTTTTCCGCCGTGGCGAGGCCTACCGAATCCCTTTCACACTTAATGATGGGTCGGTGATGGCGTTGATGAATCTCAATGCGAGCGAAAGGATCAGATTGGTTCCAGTAAATGTGCCTCATATTCCCTTTGGCTTCAAGCCTGGCCAGTATGAGATGCGTAAGCTGAAGAAGTCGCTCTACTCTCACGATCTCGAAGCAGTCCCCACGGACTCTTACAAGTATGACGAAGAAATCGATGTCCTCCGCAAGAGTATCTACGAAGGACCTCCAACTGCGGGTAAAGGCAAGAATACCGTACTTCCGCAATGGGTTGACTTCTTTGGACGTCGGGAAGCGGAGCGGTGGATGGATGTCTTAGGTGCCTTCTGCTTTGTGTACGCAACCAGAGGCCTTCTGACGATCGAAGGTGTTTGCAATGCTCTGAAGCCAGTGCTCGAGGAGTTCGAGGCCAAGCTCATCGTAGACTGGGGCGTGAAAACAGGTGTGCTCAAGTACTCGGAAGAAGGCCTGGGTCTCATGGTAGGGGAGTGGTGGTGGCTGGCTGTTCCATGGCAATGGGGGCGACAGTTCAAGCACAGGGGTTATGATCCGAGTATGGATTAAGACGTGCAGGATCAACAGAAACAATCATATATATATCTACATTAATATTATCGTGATATCATCTGGCCTTGTAATACCAGAAGAGAGCTTGTCACAAGTTCGAACTGAATATGATATCATTCACGTTTCAAAGAGTCAGATAACCCTGATCTAATATTTGTGAACAAATGAGGTATGCGGATAACGCGATCGAGAGATAATGAGGTCAATCTATGTATGAATGATAAGGAAACGCTACTTTAATGAGTGTTGCCGCGTCAATCTGTATGTTCTGCTCATATCATCAACTGAAACGACAGAAGGTACGCTACCCTTCTTTTCTGTCTTACGATATCGTACTAACAATTCCTTGATCCAACAAGCACTGGACTAATGGTATTAAATAGATTGAATAATCAGACTTCTTTGATAAACCTTCCGTTTTTACCAACGGTGTGATAAAGAAGCCTCGGGACAGCAGGAGAGGGATTATATACTCAGAAAATAATCTAATCAAGCACATACGACCATACCTACCAGAAAATACGGGATCCCGTCCGCTCTCCCATAGTCAAGCTGGTAAGGGGCGGATTAGTAGTTGGGTCGGTGACGACCAGCGAATCCCCGCTGTTGTATGTTTTGTCCTTTTTGGTGATGCCACTGCCACCAATACCTCTTTTTTTCGCGTCATTTAAGAACAAACTTAGGATATTACTGTTCTAAACTTGCCAAAAGTCTGTTCTTATTCTTATGAAGTCTAGTCTAAACTCATCGATAAAGCCTGACTCCCTACCATAAGAAAGAAGTCTTTGTTACAAGAACTATCAACTGTCACAGTAGTAAGGCTCACTGCACCCTCACTGTTATGATCAGAGTCCTGCTCTGTATTGCCAGCGTCGGCATTGTCGTTATGTCTGTCCTCGCTTTGATCTATATCATGATTGTACGACAATGCAGGATCTATCTCGGGCTCATGGGATTCTTTAAGTTGACTGTCGCGAATCTGATCAAAGCCGTCAATAGATTTATCGTTAAAGGGTGAAATGCTGGCTCTCCTGGGGCGTGTGTCTTTGTAACGTTGCTGTCTGTATAGTTGGTTATTAGGCAGTGTAGACTAGAGATTCCTGGAAGGCTTGTAGCGAAGCTCGGTCTTTGGTGCAGCCTGTTCAGTAGGCGCAACCTCATCTTCTTTTTCGCAAGAGGAGGGACCGGCTTCGCCTTGCTAAACTTCTTGAGATTCTCTGGTCGCCAAATCGCGCCTCGCTCTTTTATTGGTTTGCATGGCCAATCCAAACCCATGAGAAGCAATTGCGTCTGCTGCTAATCGACCAGAGCTTGGTGATTACGCCCCATCAGATCCCTTCTGGGGAACATTACAGGAAACCAGATCTCCAGTCTGAGCGGGAATATCCACTTCTCTTTTCTGACTTGAATATGGCCAAGTGTCTCGCGGAAAGCTGTATCAAGTGGCAGTTTCCTGAAGGGGCAGGTGTTTTTATGTTCTTTCCTAGCCTAGGCCAGGTATCTCATGAGTAGCTCGAGATCACGATCAAAGTTATGCCATACTAGCACAATCGTGTCGGATGTAATACCTGATTGCATGGTACTGGCGGTAAACTGATGAACATCCATCCAGTCCAATGAACGACTCCGAGCGTAGACGCCTGCTGCATGGGTACGGCTCCGAAGAAGTCCTATGCTCGTGGTTTCCCTGTTAGAAGAATGATGTGAGATTCCTTTTTCGTGCTTGAGCAGGGCGCCAAGAAAGACAAAGACTCGTAGTCATAGATATATTGTTCGGCAATGCGACTTGTTGGTATATATATAAAGCGGGATGGTCAACTGCTCTCACGTCGCGTCGAGGAAGAAGAGAAAGGATGATGAAGAAGGGAGGAGAAAGGGAGGATTAAAAGCAAGAGTTGAACTCAAGATGTTTTCTCCTGCATAGGCAAACAGATCTAGCATACGTAAGTGAATGGATGGCCAGTCAGTGACAATAAATCAAGGTATAGCAATGAAGAATTGCGATTTCTGTCCAGTCAACTTATGTCAAATCCCTACAATGTAGATAGTATTGCGATGACTGTTTGTTGACAAACCGAAGAAAATTTCCCTCTCCCTTTTTACAAAATCATATGGGCTTTCAAGTTAGTCTCAGAACAACAATCCATTTATCTAGAGTATTACTGGATACGGTCCCAGAGATGAGTTGGGTGTACATAAATGTATAGCTTACAGATTTCATGTATGATGGGACAATCAATTCAATTGGATATCTACTTCGCTCCCTAAGACTACTGGAAACCCTGGTTGTAACACCGTACGCTAAACCAAACAAAAATACAAAAACTTCATACCTACGCATAGGATGTTTACACAGCAAAGATGATCTTGAGCACAAGTGCCACCAGGAGCACCACCAACACAACAATGGCCCGGTCAAGCCACAGAGGAACACCATCATCAGACGCCCTTCGTGCTGGTTGAGCATGTACTGCCATCGGCGCAACGGGCGCAGGGACCGGTGCTTGGGCCGCCGGAACGGGGAGGGGGATTGTTCGGGTTGGAGTGGGGTTCCGGTTGTCAAATTGCGGTTGAGGGGCCGGAGTATTATTATCGGCAGGACCGGCATCAGGCGCAGTTTGAACAAACCCTTCTGCAAGTTGGGCTGTTTCTGCATCATCATTTGTCTGCTCAGATTTGTTTTCGCCCTCCTTCTTAGCTCCCATCTCATCTCGCCAACCCATGTTCAGCTCTTTGGGCACTTCGACTTCTTGAGCGCTGGATGATGCTTCCTTTGCTCGCTCTTCACATTCCTGAATGATTTCACCGTTTGTCTTTCCACATGTTGAACACTTAAAAGTCGACGACTCGTTGGCAAGCCTTTGGCGCACGGCATCGGTCGTTTCGAGACCACCTAGTTGGCCCCGGGCGTCTGTTTCCATGAAACTTCGAAGTCTGTCCACATATATCAGCCACTACGATACCACTAACAACTCAAGGGTAAAACATACGCTACCAGAGCTGTCCGAACTCCCCATGCAGGTTGCCACGTCTCCTCATGGTGACCACTGATACTCAAGCAAATCTCACGATTGGCCTCGAAACGACCACTTGGTGTCATGAAACGGAACGAAGGCGGTCGAAGGGGGTACGTAGGAGGCAGAACTATACGGCCATGGTAGATTCCATTACTGTAGACCGAATTGGGCGGTCCGCGCAGTGTGAAGTGCCATTCGAAGAGGTCGGACTCGAGAGGCTCGGCTGTGTAATCCGCGGATGGTGAGTTGGATATTTCGGCTGCTTCGCGAACTGAAGGCATGATCAGCTATGAGGTTCATCGCGGAATGGACAGATTCCCATAGATGAGATGGTTGTGGCAGCTGGAGACTTACGAATACGTCGAATCGTGGGTGACTTTGAGCTGAATTTTGGAGTCGCCATGACGGACTTGTTTGCCTACTAGAGCCTTTGCGCAGTCCTTGTTCGCTGAGATGTAGGTTTCTGCGAATGATATACGTGACGTCTCCGGAGAGTAGCTCTAGAGGAGCATTGCTTGGCGAACGTGGGGAGCTGCTTAACGGGAGCTAACGAGCTGAGATACCAAGCAACTGCAGGCGCGGTGATATGATACCAGAAACAAAATCGCACCAATAGAACAAAGATATTTGAGTAAAGAAGGTTATGGGCAGAGTAGTAAAATGTCAGTTTAGTCTATGCCGGTTGTTCCCAAACTCTGTGTGAATGAATGCCAGGTGGTAGTTTATCTTAACTAAGATCTGTCTGGGGCCGCATCCAGCTCTAACGGGAGCGGCAGCCCCACCGATGATGCACACCAGACTCTTATAAAGCTTTATACTCTCTATAAGCATATCTCCGTCACAAAGCATACTAAGTGGCTTAGCCGATTTATCCAATCATATGCCACCCTTACCTAAGCAAGCCAGTCGCCGAATTGGCTCGGTTCACGACTCCAGCAAGACTGACGATTGCCGTATCATCACCATTCTCGTCGCCTCGTCCACGGCTCCCAATTCGGTCTCTACGTACGTCAATCGCACCATAATACCGACCCCGACCTCTCGCCGGTATTCAATTCTCACTAACATCGCCGCTGTCTGCAGTCCGAAACCCCGAACCGAGCGACAATTCCAACAACTTCATCATGGCTGGTCACGGTCACCACAGCTTCAACGGCCCTCCCAAGCCCCCCGTGGCTCATGTGCCCCGTATCTACCGATTCACCGCGACAGCTCTAGGCGCTGGCATGTGGTTCTTCGTGAGTCACCCCAGCAGACTGCGATTTTGAGCTTGGCATCAAAGCATCGAAGCGAGACTTAGGACGATCATGTGGACGAATTGCTAACGAGTTATGATGTAGCTCATGTACCGCGCGAAGAAGGATGGTATGTCATATTCGCTGCCATGCAAAACGTTGGTTACTTGAGGTTGGCTAACGTTCTCTAGGTGCCGTGCTCCTCGGCCTCAAGCACCCTTGGGACCACTAAACGAATACCATCAACGATTACTTCTTTTTCCGCAATAGTTACAATAAGGAAGGCATCAGTCGCCGAAAATCAGGGATATGTGGATTCGATGCGGTGTATATAGAGCAAAAGACGCTCTAGAATTGATACGAAATCTCCAGTTGCGGTTACTATTGTGATCTTTACGTTTCTCGGGTATCCATAAGTTCTGATATCTCGAGCATTCATCCATCGTACCTTGATCTCGCTCGACGTACGACACAGAAGATACACAGATCATTTCCGACCAACGTTACTGCGCTAAGCCCATATTCTTGCGCATTTGAACTATTCTCCTCAGTATCATCGCTCAGCCGGACCCTTTCTTTGCAGTTTGCCATGCTTTATGAGAACTGGAAAGTTCGCAATAGTGACAGTAAATATCAATATAAATTGTGACATAGCAACGAACTACTGCTTGTATCTGGTTTGCAGGTCTTTGGCTTGTGGTCTCTGGGAAATTCACATACATAGGTGATACAAGATATACCACGATTGTTTACGATACTCCTCACAGTTTAGCACGGGGGACGAACCAAGACTTGTAATTCAGCTAAGGTATTGACGTATTATCTAACACTCATTATACTTTTGATTTGTTCTGAAAAATCCCATGCACCCTAACGGCAACGACCCTTCTATTTTAGCAACTTACAGTTGGGTTTCTGCAAGCAACCCTTCGCCCACTCCGATGGCTACTAAGCAGCATGCACTCTTTACAACATTTTAAATGCGAGATGCTTCCGCGATGACCTTATACTCCTTTCGCTTCTTGCCCTTTCCTGTCACTGACTGCTGAATTGACCCAATAAGTCGAGCCAGCTTCAGGGCAAGGAAGTGCTCAAATGCCCATGCGATAACAAAGTAGGCAGCACCCAGCGCAATCAGGAATAGCTCATAGTCCCAGCTCATCTCTGTCAACTGCATTAGATCCGTAACCCACTTGGCAGGCGTCAAAATCATGTAAACAGTTATCAACAGCGCGATGAAGACTGTCGTGGCAAAAGGCCCTATAAAACGTAAGTACTGATAACCATTTCGGCCAAGGGTGGCGACTTACAGTTCTGCGTCGTTCGTTGCCGGAACGGACGTCCTGCGTTCAGGATGACACCCGACAAAATGTATTCGAAACAGGAGAACAAGAAGAGCGCAGTGTTTTGTGAGTTCTCAATGCTAGGCTCGTCCTTGTGTACAACCGGAGGGATGTACCAAGACTGCTCCCTGACAGTGATATAAACCACAGCCTGGAAAGCAATGCAGATAAGCATAAATCCCAAGAGAGGCGTAAGAACCTTGCGTGACACCAAGTCCGCAGTGGGCCGCTTGCGGCAGAGTCTGGGCGCCGGTCCTGCCCAACCCATGAAGATGGCGATGGGAAGAATTAAAGCAAGGTCGATGAAAAGAAATTGGAAATCACCCAAGTTGGATGCCCGAGCATAAAGAAACGTGACCGATGTGAACTGGATTGCCGAGTACAGACTCATGTACTTGAAGCAACTGAAGCTTGTTACCAAAGCGGCACGGCCCTCCCTACATATGGTTAGATCAATTTCGGCTTGGAGGTTAATGCAACTTACTTGATGACTTCCAGCACGCAGCGGATGTCGAATACCCGAGAAGTGAAGGGCGCTGCTACGGAAGCTTCTGCTTCAGAAAGAGAAATTCCAACGTCTGCAGCCTTTAGAGCACCACAATCATTTGCTCCGTCACCGCAGAAACCGCAAGTGTAGTCAATACTCTGCAGCTTCTCAACCAACTCGTGCTTCTCGTCAGGAGACATTCTGGCAAATACTTTTCCGTTGATAAGCATCTAAATATTGGTTAGCAGCCAAAACATATAACTGAAGTGAAGGCACTGACTCTTTGAAGTGCTTGTGGCGAAGCATAATCGATCATCCATCGGAAAACATCACCGCTGACGGCTAGTGTGTAGTTACGAAGATTGGTCATCTCAAATGGCAGCGAAGCATCGGCCTCTGGTGGTGGTGGTAGAGGCTGACGGGGTTAATCGTGATCTAGTCAAGCTTAGGATGCGGCAAAGAGAACTTACCAGCAAGGTTTTTTCGTTAAGATGATACAGGTTGTTGTCGATACTCTCCCATTGAATCTTGGCTTCCGCGTCGCGGAAATCGCCTTTTTTTCCAGGTCAGTTCACCGTTACATAAACAAGACAGGTAAACACATACCTTCAATGAATCGCGGCACGAAGCAATGAGCCTTTCGATCCATGAGACCACATTCTCGTGCGACGCTAATAGCTGTCAAGATGTTGTCACCCGTAACCATGACTGCGCCAATGTTGGAAGCCAGAAGTTCTTCTAAAACTGCTGCAGTCGTGGGCTTAAGCTTGTTCTCAAAAACGATGAAACCAACAAAGTCGAGGTCGCTTTCGACTTCACCCCGAGTCATCTTCTGGGCCTTGACCCAACTAAGCTTCTTGAGATGACGGCTGGCAACACCAATGACACGATAGCCTTTGTGAGTATACCACGACAGTAACTCATCATAATCCTCAGGGACTGTAAAATATTAGTCAAATACTAGGACCGTCTTTTGCAGAAACGCTTACAGCTTTCGGGGCGACAAATTTCTTTCATTGCCTCAGGGGCTCCCTTTACAAAAATATCGCCACTCTTTTGACCGAAAGGACGAACAATGACACTAGCACGTCGAAGATTGGAAACAAACTCGAACGATTTCTGTACACCGAGCTCAATGTTACCCTATTAGCGTGTCAGTTATATTCACAAAACAGGAATCGTGAGGCTTTCGTACGTTAGGGGGTCGTGCAATAGACGGCGCCAAACCGCCTTGTTCCTCGTCTTCCTCGGAAACGTTTTGCTTCCCCTCTTCATATGTCCAGCGGGTGAACTCGAACATCTTCAGGTCCAGCGGGTCACCGACCAGTTCATCATCGACAGATCGAAGAGAATGACAGGTGGCCATAGTGTGTAGTGCTGCCCGATAGGTATCTTGGGCGTTTTGCCTTGTGGCTTCGGCCAGTAACATCTGTGGTTCGGTCACGATCTCACTAAATTTATTGGAGTCGCGATCAACAACTCTAACACCAAGAACATCTAGACCTTCTTCGGTCAATGTTCCTGTTTTGTCGAAACACATGATGTCAATCTTTCCACCAACATTGACTCGCTGTGGGCTGATACAAAAGATTTGCTTCTTCTTTAATCGATTCAGAGCAAAGTTGGTTCCGATGGTCAGCGTGGCAGGTAAAGCAGGAGGCACAACAATAGTGATGAGATCAAGGGCTCGAACAATGATGAGATGCCATGCAAGACCAAGTCTGAGGAAATTTACCAGCGAAGCCAAGAAACCAATACCAGCAACGATGGCCATGACACTGATATAACGGAACGAATCGCGGTAAAACTTGAATCCAGATGGCTTGGGGAACAACATTGATCGTACCAGTGCACCTTTTGTGGTATTGAAACCAGTCCTGACAACGAGGGCGAGCGCAACAGCGTCGTCCCCTTGGTCCTCCTGGGGCCTTCTGGCGCGGATGATTTTGGTACCACAAAAGAGGAAATGTCGTGCAGTCTCGGGGGTCACAGACGATGCAGCTAAGTCCATTGTGCGCAGAATTTCGTCGGTTGCTGGTAGCTTGGAGACAGGAACCGACTCACCTGTGAGCATGCTTTCGTTGACAATGCAGTCGCCGGTGAGTAGAAGGCTATCGCTGGGCAATTGAGTCAAACTAGGATCGCTGAGTTCATAGACATCTCCGGGAACCAGATCACTTGAGCTGATGAATCGCCAGAAACCATTTCGAAGTACTCGCACATCGCATTCGAATCGTGAGATCTCGCGCAATCGTTGCATCGTAGCTCGGGTTTCGATGAGTGTAGCAGCAATGCTGCCAACCGACATGAAGAAGATAGCCACTGCATAGTAATAGTAACTATCCATTGACCAGAGGACCAGACTTGCAATCTGAAAGACGTAGAAGGGGTGGAGAACCTCATCCACTAAGAGCTGTCCGGTTGACTTTTGCTCAATATCGATGAGATTGCTACCAAAAACAACTTCACGAACACCCCTCTCATCGGTGTCCAACCCGGCACGTGTCAGCCGCACGTCGGTCCAGTTGGGATCCTTCCAACCACTGAAGAGCATAAACTTATCCTTGAGTGGATGGAAACATAGTCGAATGTAGCGATAGTCCAGAGTCCGAAGGTCGTCAACAATCGGGTCAACATCGTCATCCAGTGCATCCGAGTAGAACTTTTCGGGTAAACCAAAAATTGTTGATAGTGGTCTGCCATAAAGTTGAGATCGAACAGGCATGGTGATGAGTTCTCCCCACTGGTTTTCTATAACAACCCATTCACATTCCCCAAGAGGAGTTGCTTGTCCAAGAAGGCCGACATACCACCTGGGCAACCATCGGAAGAGCAGGTAGGCGAGACCACAGGTAAGCACACAGAGAGTGATGTATATCGCAGATCCGATCTTGCTCGTTTTGAAGCCAGCGACAACAATTGTAAGATCCTCGTTGACCAGGTAAACTTTTTGGCTAGTACGTCCGTGACGACGGAAACTACCATGAGTAGCTGTACTGTCCCGTCGCAAGAGATGTGCGTTGACTGAATGGCGAGAATATACCGAAGAGTGTCGGCGTAGAACATAATCATCTTCAGAAATACGGTAGTCGCGCTCCGGGGATTCGTCGTATTCTTCGGTACCGTCCACTCCAAACTCCAAGTCTCCAATATCCGAGACACTTCGTCGAACGTAGTCGCCAGCGATACTTTGCACTGCTACGCTCTCGGCATCATCTTCATCTGGAAAGCCTTCGTTCTCATCGTCGTAATAAGTGAAGCTGGCAGTCGAATCGGCGCGAGGTCTGCGATGGGAGAACGCAGATACACTGGTGGGAAGACTTTCGGCGACAGGTCCGGAGAAAAGCTGAGGAGGAATACAGTTAGCACTGGCTGTTGAATGTAATGCGCAGAGATTCAGGTAGACGGCTTATCATTACCTCCTCATGCGCCATTTCCACATCTTCGAAAATGCTCGATCTGCTCTGGTTAGAGCTCATGCGATAGAGCGAGCGGCGCGCATTGCCATTGGATCCGCGATGACCACGATGGCCATGATCCTGACCCGGGTCCGGGCTTCGACGACCGTCTTCATCCATCAATTAATTCAGGAAGAGATGGTTGGCATGATACACGCAAACTCTTTGAAGTTGAGATAAGAATTTTGCGTGAAAGTTGTAAGTCGCGCCCCAATTACGTCGTTGGCTGAGTACTCGTGCCCTGACCAAGGCTGGACTGGACACGGAACTCATACCGGTATACCGAGCTAGTCCCGCCAACGGTCATTGGTCCATATCTAATCAGGTAGGCGAGGCTGTGATAAGAAGCACTTTCACGCGACAATTTGTGACATGATGGCAATAACTTTTGCTGGAATTCATTATGATGGAGTTTGGGAGCTATATTGTAAAACTTAGAAATTGCTAAGAGCAAGGCTAGCATGTAATTATCATGGGGTGTGCTAATTTACTTCATGACCAGAAGCTGCTAGATGTCCTGGTCGGTCAAGACGCCGGCTGCTACTGTAGATGGGGAACTGGACTATGGGGTTGCCAATGCTGTGGGCTGTCTGCAACCACAATTTTATTTATTTATCTTCGTTGTCAACAGAAGAGGTTGCTGGACGAATAGGAAGCTACATTGCCTGCCCACTCGGACGATACAAGGGCGCGATTCGTGACGCACGCATCCCTCGACTTTGTTGGTATCGGTCAACCCTCAAGCTGCAGCCAATCGTGCAGGGCCCCATCACAGTGCGTGCGAGCCGCATTTTATCATGTCGAGTGAGATATGATGAGTTGAGTCAAGTTGAGTTGTTGGATATACTGTCTCTTCAACCCTTCCATCCGTGCCAAAAGGGTCTTGCCCATTGCGTGAACTTTCTCATGATAGGTGAATGGCCTTTACTCTTCGGTTGGCTGGGGTCAGAGTACCACCTCAGGTAACAACATGCAGAACATTAGTAGTCTTTCTTCTAGGTTCAACCTCGCTTGATTCATGCTCTTCCAATGTAACGCGGTTCCCCGAGATTATGAGCCAGTCTTCTACTGTATGTAGGTAGCTACAACAAGTTCCGAGTTTCCCCTCGGGCGAGGCCGGGTATTCTGGTCAACAAAACAAGACGCACAGCGGTCAAAGACGATGTTATTGTTCTTGATTAAATACGCCACCATTCCAGAACGTCAATGATTAGAGTATTAAGAGGCAATCAATCAGCTGAAGGGTCACAGTACTGTATCTTGATTTGGATGGACTGTTGTACCGTACGGGGCATGGCATGGAAGATGAATATGTACACAACAAGGGATCCAGGAGTGTTTTGTTCTGGAATCCATCTAGAGTGTGGCGAGTGCTTCCCTGTGCTGCGAATGGGTGAATCGGAGAGAATCACGCATGGCAGCGCCACAAGTGCACACACAGGTAGGGGACAATAGATTGTTTGACCTCCAAGCTTTGAAGCGTCAAAAATGCATAGCAAGAGAACTGGTCTTTGAGAGTGTAAGTTAACTCATTGATTTTGTCTGCTACCCTCTCGCAGTCAAATTTTTCAATGCTTCAAGAGACACAAAGTCAGTCAGTAACTTAGGTAGTAGGTAGGTGCCAGACATTTGTGTGGTTGGGTGTGAACTCGCTCGGATATGCACTGTACCTCTGTGGCTGGTTCCCCCACTCCCTTTCTGTTGTCTCACTTCTCCGCTCTCTCACAGCGCCTCCACACTCCAAGCTACTAAGGCATCAGAGGATCCTCTCACACAGTCTGGGTTTTTTTTTAGGCGATCGACCAGTTGAGCTTGGTGCTTGGTGGGCGGCCCAACAAGTTCAAAAGTCAGAGCGAGCAACGGGAGCGAGCGCTGCTGAGGTGGTTACGAGCCCAAAAGCCCAGTGCCCGAATTTTTTTTCAACTTATCGCCCCCCACCAGAATTTAGCAAACGTCAACGGCCGCTGCTTTCTCAACTTCCTTTCATCCCTCTCCTCTCAACCTCACCTCTTCCCCCCAAAGACGTTTATCCCAAGCGCTCCTTCGCATTCTTTTCATATCAGACAAAATGGCCGAGCCCATTCGTGGAAAGCGTGCTCAAGACGCCGTGGCTCCGTAAGTCATTCCTTCCACTTCCGATATCTATTGATCTTTCTTTGCCTTGCCCGCCGCTTCACGATCCACGATGCTAACTACCCCACCTTCGATCAGTACGCCTCAAAACACTCCCGCAACCGCCGCTCCTATCTCTTCTCACGCTCAACAGCCCGGCGTCGCTAGCATCAAGGAGGGTAAGTATTTTAATTTGGTTCTTGAAGACCGATCATGAATCAATTCCTTTCGCTTAGAGAATCATGCTCTAACCCCGCTGTAGAGGATCTGGACCGTGCCGCCGCGGCCTCTGTTTTCGCCCAAAACCCCAAGCTTATCCAGATGATTCAGGGTCGCCTCGGCTCCCTTGTGGGCCAGTCTTCGGGCTACATCGAGTCCCTTCCCGCCCCTGTCCGCCGACGTGTCGCTGGTCTCAAGGGTATCCAGAAGGACCACTCCAAGCTCGAGGCCGAGTTCCAAGAAGAGGTGCTCCAGCTTGAGAAGAAGTACTTCGCCAAGTTCTCCCCTCTCTACGAGAAGCGTTCCGCCATTATCAATGGAAAGTCCGAGCCTACTGAGGAGGAGATCAAGGCTGGCGAAGAGGACGACGAGCCCGAGGCTGAGGATGCCCCTAAGTCTGAGCAGAAGTCCGATGTTCCCGACAACGTTTCTGGTATCCCCGAGTTCTGGCTTTCTGCCATGAAGAACCAGATCTCTCTCGCCGAGATGATCACTGACCGTGATGAGGCTGCTCTCAAGCACCTCACCGACATCCGCATGGAGTACCTTGACAAGCCCGGTTTCCGTCTCATTTTCGAGTTTGCTCCCAACGACTTCTTTAACAACACTACTATCACCAAGACATACTACTACCAGAACGAGAGCGGCTACGGTGGTGACTTCATCTACGACCACGCCGAGGGTGACAAGATCGATTGGTTGCCTGGCAAGGACCTGACTGTCCGTGTCGAGAGCAAGAAGCAGCGAAACAAGAGTAAGTGGTGACTTTACAAGAAGTCTTCTTTTTTCTCCATTTTGCGGACTAACGACTAACTCAAAATCTAGACACCAAGCAGACTCGAATTGTCAAGAAGACCGTTCCTACTGAGTCCTTCTTCAACTTCTTCTCGCCACCCAAGGCTCCCACCGATGACGACGACGAGGACGCCGAGTCCGACATTGAGGAGCGTCTTGAGCTCGACTACCAGCTTGGTGAGGACATCAAGGAGAAGCTTATTCCCCGTGCTATCGACTGGTTTACCGGTGAGGCTCTCGCTTTCGAGGAGATCTCAGACGATGACCTCGACGGTGCCGACTTTGACGATGACGACGATGAGGATGAGGACGATTTGAGCGAGGAGAACGATGACGAGGAGGAGTCTGATGACGATGTATGCATTCCCCCTCTTGCTCGAAATAAAAATCAAACTAATATGACACCCAGGATGAGTCCGGCAAGCCTAAGCAGGAAGCTGCTGAGTGCAAACAGAGCTGAGCGAAGCGATAGAGCGCGACGTAACGCATATTCACACTCATGACATGATTGGCTTTTTTCGGGTTTGAGGACTTTTATCTGAGCCACCAGCCTACCTCGGAAAAAAAAAGGACAGGCGGTGAACGACGGGAAGAAAAAGGCTACAGAAATGGGAAGCGGTCGAAGCAGGTCGGCGAATCAGCCGGTGCCGTTTTTCAGAAAAAAAAGGTAGCATCGTCATTTGATAGGCATCGTTTGCACAGACCTTTGGTTTTGCAGCAAACTCTGGGACTGGAAACCTTTATTGATAGACACAGCCAGAGGGCAGAAGTCGGCCCGCGATATTATGTTGCCCTCCTTTTTTGCATCCTTTTTCTCCAACTTCGTTTTTTTGGGGTTCTCTGTCTTTGCTATTTTCTGTTACAACTACGTCGATTCGATTCCTGGCATGGATGTAAGGTAGTGACCGACGGATGATTTCTTACAAAGGGGCAAGGGTATTCAAGGTGCATAATATATAGAGAATGAAATTCTGTCGTAATGCAATTATTACCGTTGCTACGATACTCCGACGATGCAAAATACTTTTGTATGTCGTAGTTTTGTTGTGTATTCTGTATCTCTAATTCGTGACTTGCATGATGAGTGTAAATGGTAGAAGCTGAAATGCGGTGAAATGACACATCCACAAGCAAAATAGACTGCGAGACATGTGTCAAGTCACCGCCACGTCGTCAGGGTGTGCATGAATGGGAATCCGGGGATGTTTCAGTACGTCACAGAGTCATCTGTTATGCGCAATCAGATATAGAAAAGGCATCATACAGATTGGATGTTTGATAACCGCACCATTATCGTCAAACACAGCGTGGATATAGGGTAACATCACCCAAAACCCATGAACAATGGATATTGAATAGTGCCATTCCGATACTAAAAACAGATATGTCGTCCTCTCGGCTTAGCCACAGACCAAAATTTAGAACCTGTTTATGAATTGAAATTGCTTGGGTTCGCGTCGAGGGAAATCGTCTACTATGTAGACTATGTATCGAAGTCAATCGCCTCAAATAAGATGCACGAAACCTGCAATATCCGGGTTCAAGTGAGATCCGTCCAACCGCCGCTCAGCTCTGCCGCATCCCGCTGCCGGGCTGCATATGGCCCGACCATGCCGCATATTGGGTCAAGTACCGCCGCCAGCGGGACTGCTAGAAGCGGTATAACACAAAACTCAGCACCGGCCGCCGGTAGACGCAAAAATTGACGCCATTGTGTGACGGCATGGTGGCATTGCCGGTTTCGGTCAAGGGCCAAATCAGTAAACAACAACCACTGTCGCATCGGTTTCTTCTTCTCTCTTTTGAGTGGTCCCTTTTCAGGGCTGTATTGTTAGCGGTAAAGTCGTCCAAGACGCCGAGCTTGGCTACTGGCTATCTGCGGGCTTGCTGTAATAATCAATTCGCTGCTTTGCCTGTTCCTAATGCTCGAATGAATGAGACCCATGCTATCGACGGCCGAGAGCGGACTGCCGTACGTAAAAAGTTTTTCTCTTTAGCTAAACAGACGCAAAGTCGTTGTTCCACTCCCACGGTCATGTACAGTAGCTTACAAACGTAACGGAGCCGCAAGGGTATCCTGATAATGTATTTACCTGCAGATGCCCTCTGATTCGGCGAGAATGGCATCAATCCTAGATGAGTCAGGCCCCGGAAGTCGGTAGAGTCTTTCATTAAGCCTGAATTCTTGCGCTGGATTCGGCTCGTCGCGGAGTGTCAGCTTTCGATGGATGCGCTGTGGACCATGGAGTCATCTCATCATAGCTTAACTTACGTTGGTTGTAGATTTTGATCGCATCATAAAACCAATTGACTCCCCCTCTAAAACTCTCGAGCCTATTTCTCAAATTTTCACACACCTGCCAGCATTAGACGTACCAGAATTGCCTGTCTTTGAGCAGTTGGCATCTCATTCTCTGCCACATTGTTGATTCACTTTTAAGGGACCTACAAGCTCTCCAATCCCATCGATCACCCCGCTGTTTACGAACCCCCTCCACCTTACTCCCAACACCACACCACACCGACCGACCATCACCACATTTCATAATGACGCCTGCTCCTCAAAACATCGCTGGTAGCCTCTCTGCTTCTCAGCGCGAAGTCTCTCACAGCTGGGACCAAAATGCGGCCACTTCTCCCCTCGCCTCTTTCCAGTCTCCTCCCAGCCGCAGCGCTAGCCTCCCTAACCGTGGCGCGCCCAAGAACTTGAAGCCTTTCAACACCAAGGACATCAAGATTCTGCTTCTCGAGAACGTCAATGTTACCGGACAAGAGATCCTGAAGGCCCAGGGCTACCAGGTCGAGGCTCTCAAGACTTCTCTTCCTGAGGACCAGCTCATTGAGAAGATTCGGTATGTTTGCGAAATACCCCACCATCGCCCAACTTTTTTTTCTTCTACGAAACTGTGCCCCTCGCTCATGAGCTATATCTACCCCACCTCATGTGCTAACAAATTATTGTCGGCAGTGACGTTCAAGTCATCGGTATCCGCTCCAAGACAAAGCTCACCGAGAAGGTCCTCCGTGAGGCCACGAACCTCCTCGTTATCGGATGTTTCTGTATCGGTACCAACCAGGTCGACCTCGAGTTTGCTGCCAAGAATGGTATCGCCGTCTTCAACTCCCCTTTCGCCAACTCTCGCAGTGTCGCCGAGCTTGTTATCGCCGAGATCATCACCCTTGCCCGTCAGCTTGGCGACCGATCCAATGAGATGCACCGTGGTACCTGGAACAAGGTCAGCTCCAAGTGCTGGGAGATTCGAGGCAAGACTTTGGGTATTGTCGGCTACGGTCACATTGGCTCTCAGCTCTCTGTCCTCGCTGAGGCTATGGGTATGAACGTCATCTACTACGACGTGGTTACTCTGATGGCCCTTGGTACCGCCAGCCAAGTCCCTACTCTTGAGAAGCTTCTGGGCGAGGCCGACTTCATCACCCTCCACGTTCCCGATCTCCCCGAGACACGCAACATGATCTCCACTGCTCAGTTCGAGCAGATGAAGACTGGTGCCTACCTGATCAATGCCAGCCGTGGTAGCGTTGTCGATATTCCCGCTCTTATCAAGGCTAGCCGTTCCGGCAAGGTCGCCGGTGCTGCTCTCGATGTTTTCCCCGCCGAGCCCGCCGCCAACGGTGATTACTTCACCAACGACCTCAACGCTTGGGGCGAGGACCTGCGAAGCTTGAAGAACCTTATCCTGACCCCCCATATTGGTGGCAGCACTGAGGAGGCTCAGCGTGCTATCGGCATTGAGGGTAAGTGAATATGTGAGATACCATAATAGGATTCACCACTAACACCTACACAGTCAGCGAAGCTTTGGTGCGCTACATCAACCAGGGTATTACTCTGGGCAGCGTCAACATCCCCGAGGTCCAGCTGCGTTCGCTGACTTCGGACGAGCCCGACACCGCTCGTGTAAGTTACACCGAAAGCAAGTCCAATATGCATACTAACTTGGACCACAGGTCATCTTCATTCACCGAAATGTCCCCGGTGTGCTCCGAAAGGTCAATGAAATCCTTGGAGACCACAATGTCGACAAGCAGATTTCCGACAGCAGAGGCGACAACGCCTACCTTATGGCTGATATTAGCAACATCAAGTATGAGCAGATCAAGGACATCTACGACAGCCTCGAGGGCCTCAGCGGTAAGTAATCGAGACACACGTCCAGCATTATAATACTGACAGTTCACATAGCTCGCGTCATGACCCGTATCCTGTACTAAGTGATGATGCATAGGCCATTTGGTGGCCATGAGGCTCAACCCTTACCCTTGAACTAGCGAAATGGAACGCGATGCGACCAACAACGCACAGGACATAACTGCACAGAGGAACAGGAAAATAAAGGGGGCGGCCCGTTCATTTTTTAAATCGGGCCCCGATCCCCAGACGCTTTCGACGCATTGATGCATTGCACTCTGTTGAATGAAGACGTATGCAACTCAAGACCCAATTACACGACCTCGACGATCGTAACTGGAGGAGGTTTCGCGAAGAGATGGAATTGTCAGGTACATAATCCCATGCCTGAGCGAGGAACAAAAGGGGGCTGGATTTTGCGGCTGGTCCTTTGAACGACGACTGGTTGAGCTAGTCGGTAACACTGTATGGGGTATTATGGCATGGATGAATTCAACGGACAGAAACATTTGAGCTTCAACGCGACCTGAGTTAGACTACCAAAATAGGACCAATCCGGAACGAATTAGAGAGGACCCCAGAAGACCCATATCACTTTTGTTGGCTTCTTGAAGTACATACCGTTGCCTGACGTCAAATCATGGCCTATCTATCAAATGTTGGGGATATGAGCTGCATTTTGCATAACTGACAGTGGAATGCTGCCCAAGAGTCTATTGATGCATGGTAACCAAACTTTGTGGCTCTGACTGAAGGTTGTGGTACCTGCTGAGGAGAATTCGCCGAGCCATCTGGGCCGGTACTCGGTTAGCCAGTTCTTGAGCCCCGGAGAGTCTCCTTTGATAGACTCGAGGCTGTACAGTAGCAGCGAGTAGGTATTGGGGTTATGGTGGGGATCGATTAATCATCTACTTGGCGTGCTAGGGTTGAACCGTTCCCCAGTATTTTAGAATTGGCATCTCCTTTCTAGAGGATAAATCTTGTAAATCAGTGTTAGTGGCATGTTTCAACTTTTAGCCCTGCCACTGTACCTTGCTACGTAGTAGCACTTGACTGAAAGAACGCTGGTTTCGGATTCTAAGAAATTGAATGCAAATAGTATGGGAGACAATACTCAGTTAGATGCCTATGTTTGGACTAGACTTGTGCCCACCAGTCTCTCGCATCTTGACGATTCCAGTTAGCAGCTAAACCCCTGGATAGGTTCACATAAAATGGCTGGTCAATACTAACAATGCGATTCTTAGGTTATGTTACACGTGCTGCAATATGCTTCATGCTGCTAAACCAATGCCCGTTCCATCTAAACTATCTCATAGTACTTCACCCATGGACGATACAAAGGCCCGTTTTACTTAACTGAATTCATGCTTGAACTTCTCTAAACTCTGACTATATCAGAGGTGACTTTGTATCAGACAGTGCGATTTCGATCTTGAAATGTTTGATCGCTAATGCCGATGATTAAGGGGCCTACGACAAGGCGCTTTTTTCTTTCTTTTTTGTAGGTATTAGCTCCAACGGACACCAAAAATTTGTTGGTTTTTGTACTGTGAATCCTTTGACCAACATAGGCCATTTTTCGAGTTCTCTTGAGCCTTGAGTTGACCAGCATAACACAGTGTCGACTCAAACTCGAGAGGATTTGTCGGTCTCGCTTGCTCTCACCCCAGATCGAAGAAAAGACAGGACAAGGCCAAAGTTGCGGACGGGTCGGCCCCTCATTGGTTCGCGGGATCGTCCAGGTTGAAAGCCCCTAATTGTTCTGAAGCCGGCCAGGAGCTTCAAGGAACTGAGGCTGGGTGGGCGCCGTAGGGGGGAATGTATTCAAGGTGACAGAGTGTTGTAGCGTTCGGCGGTGAAGCACTGGAAAAAGTACCCGTGATTGAACCCCTAGGTACTCGATCGGTCTAACAATCAATGCCCCGCCCCCCTGTTCTCCAACGTGCCCCGTGCGGCTGCAGTATCCGTCCGGCCCTCTCAATCAAATCAGGAGCAAAACGCGTGCTGGCATCACCGCATCCAGAACTTTTGACTTCTTCAAGGTCTCTCGTTTTGCCTTGCCTTGTCTTGCCTTCCAATCTTGCTCGACCTCTTTGTCGGCGAGTTTTTTGTGTGTTCTCTGTGCGTGGGAAGGAACAAAAGTTCTTTTCTCCCCGCCCTTACCTTGCCTTAGACTACAGGGCCCTTAGGTTTCCCTACTTTCTTTGGATTACGGGGCACCGGTGTACCCAAAAGCTCAGCGACTTGCGCAAAGCATCCAACAGCCATTCGACCGCATACTTCAACGAGAGTGCCGGTTGTTTGGATTGACTAACGCCCCTTTACGTTTATCAAAAGCGACGTTTTCAACGACTATAACCCTCTCCGGCAGGCCGTGTTTCTCTACACCACTGTTGGCGAATATATGCATCCCACCGCCATTCAGCCCCTTAGTACCAATTACGCCGATACCGCTTCGACATAATCGCTTTTATCTTCCATAATAATACCGACCGGCCTCGCGCCCGCTAATACAGCCACCATGGCATCAGCCTATGAGGTTGGCACAAGAGCATGGCAGCCAGACACTGCTGAAGGTTGGGTGGCTTCAGAGCTCATCAATAAGACTGTCGATGGCTCCAAGGTCAAGCTGACCTTTCAACTCGAAAATGGCGAGGTGAGTTTGCATTGACCCCGTCTTTGATACTACCAGGTATCTTGCGATCTGTATACTGACCGCATCCTGTTAGACCAAAGATATCGAGGTGTCTGCGGAGGCAGTCCAGAGCGGAAACGACCCGTCTCTGCCACCTCTGATGAATCCGACAATGCTCGAAGCCAGCGACGATCTTACAAATTTGTCTCATCTTAATGAACCTGCTGGTATGCCCTCTATTGAATCATCTGTCATAAAGTCTGGCCCAGCTGATGCTGACACCGTCTAGTCTTGCAGGCAATCCGATTACGTTACTTGCAAAAGGAGATCTATACATACAGTGGTATCGTCCTTATTGCCACAAACCCTTTTGCGCGGGTCGATTCCCTCTATGTCCCAGGCATGGTCCAGGTTTATGCTGGAAGACAGCGAGCGACACAGGCGCCTCATTTGTTTGCCATTGCCGAGGAGGCATTCATGTAAGATTCAGCTCCAACGTCCAGCTTGGTTCCCCACTAACTTGCTTCAGGGACATGATTCGCGACAAGAAGAACCAGACTGTTGTAGTTTCTGGAGAATCTGGTGCTGGCAAGACTGTCAGTGCCAAATACATTATGCGATACTTTGCTACTAGAGAGTCTCCTGACAACCCCGGTGGGCGATCCAAGCGCGGCGCCGAGTCCATGAGCGAGACGGAAGAGCAGATCCTTGCGACCAACCCTATCATGGAAGCGTTCGGTAACGCTAAGACGACTCGAAACGACAACTCTTCACGATTCGGAAAGTACATTGAGATCATGTTTGACGATGCGACGAATATTATTGGTGCAAAGATTAGGACATACCTTCTGGAACGTTCTCGATTGGTTTTCCAGCCCCTCAAGGAGCGAAACTACCACATCTTCTACCAACTCATTGCTGGTGCGTCCGACCAGCAGCGCGAGGAGCTTGGCTTACTCCCTATTGAGGAGTTTGAGTACCTGAACCAAGGAAACTGCCCGACAATTGATGGTGTGGATGATAAGGCCGAATTTGAGGCGACCCAGAAGTCGCTATCAACGATTGGTGTAACGAGCGAGCAGCAATCCGACATCTTCAAGTTGTTGGCCGGTCTTTTGCACCTTGGAAACGTCAAGATCACTGCTTCACGCAACGACAGTGTCCTGGCTCCTAATGAACCTTCTTTGGAGAAGGCTTGTGACATTCTTGGTGTCAAGGCTGAGGAATTCGCCAGGTGGATTGTCAAGAAGCAGCTCATTACTCGTGGCGAAAAGATTACTTCGAATCTGAGTCAGGCACAGGCTATCGTTGTCCGAGATTCCGTTGCCAAGTTCATTTACTCGAGTCTGTTCGACTGGCTTGTTGACATCATCAACCAGAGTTTGGCCTCTGAGGAAGTGTTGAGTCGAGTGACCTCGTTTATCGGTGTTTTGGATATTTACGGTTTCGAACATTTCGCCAAGAACTCGTTCGAACAATTCTGTATCAACTACGCCAACGAGAAGCTGCAACAAGAGTTCAACCAGCATGTCTTCAAGCTGGAGCAGGAAGAGTACCTTAGGGAGCAGATTGACTGGACATTCATCGACTTCTCAGATAACCAGCCTTGTATCGACTTGATTGAGGGTAAACTAGGTATCCTGTCTCTACTGGACGAAGAGTCTCGGCTTCCCATGGGTTCAGATGAGCAGTTTGTCACCAAGCTCCATCACAACTTCACACCCGACAAATCGAAGTTCTACAAGAAGCCTAGGTTCGGAAAGTCAGCTTTCACTGTCTGCCATTATGCCATTGATGTCACCTACGAGTCCGAGGGTTTCATCGAGAAGAACAGAGATACTGTTCCTGATGAACACATGGCTGTCCTGCGCGCCTCAAGCAACGAATTCCTCAAGACTGTTTTGGATGCCGCAACCGCTGTACGAGAAAAGGATGCAGCCTCTTCTAGCTCCAGCGCCGTTAAGCCCGCTGCTGGTAGGAAGATCGGTGTGGCTGTCAACAGGAAACCCACGCTGGGAGGTATTTTCCGGTCCTCGCTTATTGAGCTTATGAGCACCATCAACAACACTGATGTGCACTACATCCGATGTATTAAGCCCAACGAAGCCAAGGAGGCTTGGAAGTTCGAGGGACCCATGGTTCTCAGCCAGCTGCGTGCTTGCGGTGTCCTCGAGACTGTCCGTATTAGTTGTGCTGGCTACCCTACTCGTTGGACATATGAAGAGTTTGCCCTTCGATACTACATGTTGGTGAGGTCTGACCAATGGACCTCGGAGATCCGCGAGATGGCGGATGCGATCCTTAAGAAGGCTCTCGGAACAAGCACTGGCAAGGGCATGGACAAGTATCAGCTTGGTCTCACCAAGATCTTCTTCCGGGCTGGTATGCTTGCCTTCCTGGAGAACCTCCGTACAACCAGACTCAACGACTGTGCTATCATGATCCAGAAGAATCTTAGGGCCAAGTACTACCGACAACGCTACCTCGATGCCCGCGAAGCCATTATCCTTACACAGTCTGCGATCAGGGCATGGAAGGCCAGGAAGCAGGCTCAGGAGCTCCGCACCGTCAACGCTGCTATTACCATCCAACGCGTCTGGAGGGGATCCAAGCAGCGCAAGTCCTACCTGCAATTCAGAAGGGATATGGTCTTGTTCGAGTCAATTGCCAAGGGATACCTTCGACGAAAGACTATTTTGGAGGAACGCCTTGGTAATGCTGCTCTTAAGATCCAGCGTTCTTGGAGATCACGACGGCAGGTGCTGGCCTGGAGGCAGTACCGCAAGAAGGTCATTCTTATTCAGAGCTTGTGGCGCGGAAGGAAGGCTCGAAAGGAATACAAGACAATTCGTGAGGAGGCCCGTGACTTGAAGCAGATCTCCTACAAGCTTGAAAACAAGGTTGTCGAGCTGACGCAGTCCCTGGGTTCTATGAAGGAAAGGAACAAGGGTCTAGCATCGCAAGTTGAGAATTACGAAGGACAGATTAAGTCATGGAAGAAGAGGCATAACGACCTTGAGGCACGAACAAAGGAGCTCCAGACCGAAGCCAACCAGGCCGGTATTGCTGTCGCACGACTGCAAGCGATGGAGGATGAGATGCAGAAGCTTCAAGTCGCTTTCGACGAGTCGACGGCCAACATCAAGAGAATGCAAGAGGAGGAGAGGGAGCTCCGAGAGTCCCTCCGGTTGACAAACACAGAGTTGGAGACAGCAAAGAGGTCAAGTACTCAACACGAGAAGGACAACATGAGCCTAAGACAAGAATTGGAGTCTCTTCGAGACGCCCTCGAGCTGGCTCGAAGGAATGCGCCCATCAATGGAGAGCTTGCCAATGGGGCAACGCCTGCGGCGTCTGCACCTTCTGGCCTCATCAACCTTGTCGCATCCAAGAAGCCTAAGCGCCGAAGTGCCGGTGCGGAACCGCGGGAGCTTGATCGCTTTAGCGGTGCTTATAACCCTCGGCCGGTTTCCATGGCTGTTACTGGCACGGCGCATCGCCAGAACCTTTCCGGTTCGACCTTCCTACCTGGCGTCGATAATATCGAAATGGAACTCGAGACGCTTCTCGCGGACGAGGACGGCCTTAACGAGGAGGTGACAATGGGACTCATCCGAAACCTCAAGATCCCCTCTCCCAGCACTACTCCACCACCATCAGACAAGGAGGTGTTGTTCCCTTCATACCTCATCAACTTAGTCACATCAGAGATGTGGAACAACGGTTTCGTGAAGGAGTCAGAGCGCTTCTTGGCCAACGTTATGCAGTCCATCCAGCAGGAGGTGATGCAGCACGATGGCGACGAGGCCATCAACCCTGGCGCCTTCTGGTTGTCAAACGTGCACGAGATGCTGTCCTTTGTGTTCCTTGCTGAGGATTGGTACGAGGCTCAGAAGTCAGACAACTACGAGTACGACCGACTTCTGGAGATCGTCAAGCACGATCTCGAGAGCTTGGAGTTCAACATCTACCACACTTGGATGAAGGTGTTGAAGAAGAAGTTGCATAAGATGATCATCCCCGCCATCATCGAGTCCCAGTCTCTCCCTGGTTTCGTTACTAACGAAAGCAGCCGATTCTTGGGCAAGCTTCTTCAGTCGAACTCGACTCCCGCTTATAGCATGGACAACCTGCTCAGCCTGCTGAACAGCGTCTTCCGCGCGATGAAGGCGTACTACCTAGAAGACTCCATCATTACACAGACCATCACTGAGCTCTTGCGATTGGTGGGTGTGACAGCGTTCAACGACCTGCTCATGCGAAGAAACTTCCTCTCCTGGAAGCGTGGTCTTCAGATCAACTACAACATTACTCGCATTGAGGAATGGTGCAAGAGCCACGATATGCCTGAGGGCACGCTCCAGCTGGAGCATTTGATGGTAAGTCAATCACAACAGGTGTTTTGATCAAAGCATCGAGCTAACCATTATGCAGCAAGCCACCAAGCTTCTTCAACTCAAGAAGGCCACCCTGAATGACATAGAAATCATTCAGGACATTTGCTGGATGTAAGTATCCTGCCCATCTTTATTGTATACTTCGTACTGACAATCATAGGCTTTCACCAAATCAGATCCAGAAGCTCCTCAACCAATACCTGGTTGCCGATTACGAGCAGCCCATCAATGGCGAGATTATGAAGGCAGTTGCCTCTCGTGTAACTGAGAAGAGTGACGTTCTTCTCCTTCAAGCTGTCGACATGGACGACAGTGGTCCTTATGAAATCGCCGAGCCTCGAGTCATTACTGCGCTCGAGACTTATACACCTTCTTGTAAGTTGCTTGTGAAATGAGTTGCTTTGCAGGTAGTTTGAGGCTAACACATTTTCTCTAGGGCTCCAAACTCCTCGTCTGAAGAGACTGGCCGAGATTGTTTCGGCACAAGCCATCGCACAACAGGAGAAGTTGGACTACACAGACGGCGAAGAATACGAGAATGGCCATCAACATGAGCTCGAGGGCGTTGATGAGGTGGAAGTAGAGCAGTAAGAGATAATGAAGCTGGTTTAGGCATTTCGAACGCACATAACGGATAGAAGCCGCATTTTCAGGGTGTTTGTGTCGAGTTTTCTAATGGCGGTGTGTAACTGAGACAGATCTGGGATTATTCTCCTCATGTCTGGATGGCATTATGTATGTAGAGCGAGATCTTGGTCCCTTTCTCCGCAAGCCGGTCGAGGGTGTTTGAGCTCGACTCGATCTGTTTAAGATGAGAAACGGCTGTATTGGAGAGTCAGAGACGAAGTACGAAGCGATATCGTGGTTATTTGTTCACTTATTTTCGTCTATTTGTTTCTCGTGTGATTCATTTGACGATGTTGAAAAGTTGGCTCTGATGCAACTATCGAGTCTTTGTGCCCCTTTAGTCGCATCGCACACTCTGCGTAGCTGTAATTTGAAAGGTACCCAAATTGTAGAGCCTATCAATCTCTGCATCTATAGACGACAAAGAAAAAAGAGAACCTACGAAAATGACCACTCGAAAATTGCCTAATATCATCATCACGGGCACGCCCGGTGTCGGAAAGACTACTCATTGTGAAAGCCTCGCCGAACGAACTGGGCTGCGGCACCTCTCAGTCAACCAGGTTGTGAAGGACAAGGAGTGCCATGAAGGATGGAGCGATGAGTTCCACAGCTTGATCGTGGATGAAGACAAGGCAAGTATTTTTTCCCTTTTTCTATCCAAGCTGGTTCATAATTTATGAGTCTTTTCGGAGCAATGGAGAATATAACTAACAAACGTTCTTAATCACAGTTGCTTGACGCTGTTGAGGACGATATCAAGGCTGGCGGATGCATTATTGACTGGCACGCATGTGATCTTTTCCCCAAGAGCTGGATAGATCTAGTCGTGGTTCTACGAGTCGACTCTTCAACGCTCTATGACCGTCTCACAGCAAGGTACGGTTGATCATGAAAGCTCATCTCAGGTTTTGAGAATAGAAGGGGAAAAAAAAAGAAGCTTTCGCTAATCAGTCTTGGCCACAGAAATTATCCTGATTCTAAGCTTCAAGAGAACCTTGACTCTGAAATCATGGAGGTGCTCCTACAAGAGGCGCATGAGGCATTCGACGAGGAGATTGTCATCGAGTTGAAGAGCAACGATTCCGATGAGATGGACACAAATGTTGATCGTATAGTCGCATGGCTTGACCAATGGAAGAAGGACAACAACGAGGAGTAGAAAATTTCTGCTCAAGGCAACTTCGAGGGACGCGAATTCGTTCCAGGGATTGATTATAACTACAATAAGACTTGAGGCTACAGGTATTGAGAGTGATGGCATGTTAGAAAGCGCGGACTTGGTTGGTGAAAATAGATTTTGATATAAGCCTAGGGCAGGCTACGAATTGACATGAATCGTTTTAGAAGGTTCATACCGGTCAAGTGCATATTTTGTCACGCAGTGGGGACGGGTGGCCCATTGTTCAGCTCGATTACTTTCAGCTTCTATCTGTATCTCTCTTTGGCGAACCTGTCTCTTGCTTTAATTGCGAAATTTGTTGTCGTTCTCCTCAGAATTCAAACGGTTCAACGCTTTCTAAACTTGAAAATGGTGGCTCACAAAGTCAACTTCATTACCGGCAACGCCAACAAGTTGACCGAGGTCAAGGCCATTCTTGAGCCTGAGATCGAGGTCCTCAGCCAGCCCGTGGATCTCGAGGAGGTGCAAGGCACGCTTGAGGAGGTCACAGAGTCAAAGTGCCGTAGAGCGGCCGATCTGGTATGTATTTGTTTGTTTTAGAGCCGCTAATGAAAATATGTCTAACAATTAATGTACAGGTGAAAGGCCCAGTGCTGGTTGAGGATACAGCGCTATGCTACAATGCCCTCAATGGTCTTCCTGGTGCATACATGCAAGTTGAGATCGCTTTGTAGAAATGAAATTTGCTGACAGTCGAAAAGCAAGTGGTTTCTGACTTCAATCGGTCACCAGGGCTTGAACAACCTCCTGGCCGCTTACGATGACAAGTCTGCTGAAGCAGTCTGCACTTTCGGATACTGTGCTGGACCTGGTGAGGAGGTCATTATCTTCCAGGGTCGATGTCCCGTAAGAAGTCTCCAAAATTTTTCCTTCTTGGCTGCGCTGACAGAGTTCGCAGGGCAAGATCGTGCCTCCTCGAGGACCCCTTGCTTTCGGATGGGATCCTGTTTTTGAGTACGAGGGTCAAACGTATGTCAGAAATTAGCCACAGCTGCTGTTCTCTGCTGACTTTTGCAGATTTGCCGAGATGGACAAGGCGGAGAAGAACAAGATCTCCCACCGAAGTCGCGCGCTGGCCAAGCTTCAGGCTTGGTTCAAAGACCAGCAGTAAACCGGCTTCCAAGTGGCTACGCCACAGAAGCATATTTTGTGAGACTGTACGCCCATAAGTATGAATGATGATATGGATGCAAGGACGACATGACTTACTAGAGCACTTCATATTGGTTGTGTCTACGGAAGTAATGCGAACCGCGACGGTATGGCTTCAGCAGTCCGTCAATGGAAGAGGGTTTCTGTCGAACTGTTTTCCCGATGAGATTTCTGATCTTAGTAGAATCGCGAAAGCTGGGGTCGAATACTAGGAGGTTTGTGTGACCGTCCATCTGCTTCTCGAAACCGACGATGGTCAAAGAGTGTCCTGTCCCATGCTTAGCACCTGCCCTGCTTGTATGTGGCTCTCCTAACCTTACCTGGATGCTGTAGATAGATTGGTGGTAGGTTTGTGCAATGAATTCGGTCTTCTACGCTGGTTATGCCTCCTTGGAAGTATCGCTCAATAGCTTCGAAGAGGCGCTGCTTTGACTTGCCGCGTTCCGGATCTTTAAACGCTTGAACGGAGCAACTGTCTGTGATTAGCTATGTTTCCAACGTCAAGCGAACTGTCTGTACAACTCACGGTATATTCAGGCTGAGAAATACAGCTTGTGCCTATCCTTTGTGAGCCGATTGCATCCGAGGAGATAGCCATGCGGGGTCTGGTACCTCTGGCGTGCCAATATATTTCCGTGTCCCCTTGATACCTCCCGTTTCCGCTCTTCCCTGAGCGTTGATGCCATTATCCCAGGCGTTTTCGATCAGGTCTTGGATCTGGAAGATGGTAGGAAAACTGCTACCGAAGTGATGAGAATCGTCGGTTTTAGCAGAGATGATATGGGATGTGAGCATCTGGATGTTTCGATAACCACAAAAACCACCTGGACTTGTCAGACATCCCCGATTCTACAAGTATATACACATTGATAGGCGGTATAAGCTCACCTTCTTGCTTTAACTTAGAAACGTGTTGTACAGAAGGCTGGCAGATGTAGGCATATTGGGTTGAAGGGCTCTGTTCGAGGAGTTGACTCAGAACGGGCACAACGTCTATAGTTCTTATCAGATGTCGTCCCCATGCTGTACGGAAGCAGACTCACCATTGTTAACAACTTGACCCTCATCTTGAAGAAGAGCTACGAGCCATGGGGGCATTTTCTTTTCGTGCGCAAACCTACCGAGCTCCGATCTCTGCATCAGGGTTAGTTTATTGACATGATATCAAGTATCACGAATTCACGTACCCCCAAACGACCCGACTTTCGACGTCGTTCTTCATTCCTGGTCCTGGTGGAAGAGCCTCTGTCGGGACTCTTGGTTATACCAGACTCTTCCCTCTTAGTCTTGTGGCGAGTGCGACTACTGCTGCTACTATCACGGCTGTGGCTCGACCTACTACTGTGTCCTATGAATAAATCTTTCCATATCTGGATAGCACTGGCTTTCTTGTGCTTGCGAGAACTCTCCCTAGTCGCTGCCGCTGGTTTTCGAGGTCCAGATGGGGCCTGTTCCGCGGCAGTCTCGGGCTTGGGCTCAGGTGTTGCACCCTGCGCTTCAAGCTCATGGAGCTCCATGTGGAAAGCTAGCTCATCGGGCTGGACGAGTTCACCGCAACCGTCTTCAGGGCACGGTACAGGATCCTCGTTGTCGATGAAGGGCGGCTGGTCACCGTCGGGATGATGTTTCTCGATGTGCTGCTAGTTAAGGGGGGGCATGTATTAGTTTCAACTCCATGGAAAGCAACGGTTGGAGGATCGGCGAGGACACACTAGAAGGTCATGTTCTCCCTGTTCCGGCTCGAAGCCGCAGAAGGGGCAAGGATCTGTGCCGGGCATCGGGGGGATATCCCATGCAGCACGTAGGAAGACAGATAAGGACTGATGATTTGTGTGAAAGAACGAAGTGGGAATGAGGAAGGCAGAAAGCAGAATATTCTATATGTGTACAACTTTTAGAATGTGTAATATGAGGCGATCAGTTTTTTGTATGTTTGTGCGTTGCGATGATAAAGAATCAATACAAAGAACAAAGAATAAAGAAATAGCTAGGCTTGTGCTTAGGCGCGGTGAGATGTCAAAGTTGAGGCTGTGAATGGTGGCACACGTATCTGTCGTACACACCTTCCTCAGGTAAGGTATTGCACGGCCTGAATCATAGGCAGGCAGGCAGGGGTCACAGTGTTTTACCCTAAACTCAGAATTTGAGAAACAAGTTATTCAACATCATCACCACTGAATTGTCCAAAAACTATATCATTAGCCCACCAATTCATCACCGCCAACTGACAAAACCACATGGCTCAAGGAGAATCTACTTTAGTGTACTACATAGACTAAGCACCAAACAGCCGGCGGATGCTACCCTCTTGCTTACCCGGGTTAACGCGCCTCCGATAGCGGGACTGCCCGAATAGAGTCAAGGTCCTTTTCAGTTTAGATCGTGCATTCGCTCGCTCTCACATTCACATGTTTTAGTGACGCGGTTCAGTGCAGACCGCTCAAGCAGCCAGGCCAGGGCGAAGAAATATGGCTACTCTCCTGTACGCGGACCAAGAAACAAGGCATCGCAAATTGTTGGGAACCAATTACCTAGCGAGCTGTCAATCGGGCTGGGCTGGCACCGAGAAGCTGGTGCCTCTAGATTCATTCTAGAAACCAGGCCAGGTACGTATCGGTAGTTGCAACCCTCTGTATCCTTGTAAGTAGACTACCATCTGCGCCAAGGTTAGCATATCAGTCAGTCATTCGAGGTTGGTCATGAATCAGAACATGCACTGGAGCACGAGTCAGACAAGGAGCAAGAGAGCAAGAGAGCAAGAGAGAAATTTTCCAAGAACAAATCCCAAAAACCTGACCCATTGATTTGAACCATATATACTCTAGTTGCAAAGGCGAGCAAAACGAGAAAAGCAAAGCAAGGATCCAAGCTGTACAAAGTACTGTGTGTTCCACTTGCAGCAACGGAGAATTTGCCCAAAAGAGGGTGCTCATTCGCACATGTCGTGGCCCATGTCCTGTCCTGTCCTATCCTATCCTGTCTGTACGGTCTTCTACCCTGTTCCCGACCCGAATCGCCTTGTGCCACTGTGACCTCGTGGAACGATAAGGTCTTGGTTTTATCTGGCGTTGGCTGGATTTGACTGAATTGGATTTGACTTGTGGACCGCCCCGCGGCCCCGAATCAATTAATCATTCCGATCGTGATCGTCTGGCAGAATGTGCCTCTAGTAAAGTGCTTGCGACTCCTGTTACATCAGAATGCAATTGCTCTTGGCTGGTGCCTCGCCGGGGTTCTGCGATTTCTCAATTTGTCCGATTAAGAGCTCGAAGGCCTTGCCTACGTTCTCGTTGTATCGTGCACTCGCCTCGGTCCAGCCGCATTGTATCTTTTCGGAGAGCTTCTGTCCATCTTCGGGGGTTACCTGTCGTTGCTCGGGTCGCAAGTCGCTCTTGTTACCGACAATGCAGATGGGAACGGAGTCAGTGCCCTAGACGATGAGATTTCTGGTTAATTGATTTGGATTCCTTGTTCGTATAAGCGGGGAGCACTCACCAAGTGGTTGAGAATCTTCTCGCGGATGACCTGTACCATCTCAAAAGAGGGCAGCGATGATACTGAGTAGACGAGCATGTAGCCATGGATACCGATAAAGTGCTTGGAGTTGAGTATACTGTACTCGTCCTGGCCCGCTGTGTCAACGATTTCGGTCGAGTAGTCCTGTCCTTTGTACTTGATCATTTTGCTAAAAGTGTTCTCGATCGTGGGGTAGTAGCTGTCCACGAAGTGGCCGTCGACGAATCGCACTGCCAGAGACGACTTGCCTATTAATTCATTCTGTCAGCGAATCGGACGATCGCAGGAGAGGCGACTGTGCGAAGCCATCAATGGATCAAGATACTCACCGACGGAGCGGCTGCCGACAATAGCGACCTTTCTTTGCTTGGGAGAAGGCATGGTGCAACAGCGTCAAGTTGCAACGAAGGAGGAGTGAAACAGAGTTTAAACTGTTTATTTAATTGTCGAACGTCGTGTGATTGTTCGCGCCCGAATGACAAACGTTAGGGCGTACAGAAATTGAGACCAACAGCGGAGTAATATGAAGAAAAAGGCAGAAAAAATTAGTAAACGAGTGCTGTTGATGACGATGATGAGCGTGAACGTGGATGAGAATGTTGATGTGAATGTATGATGTGTAACTCAAAACGGCCTGGAACTTCAGGTGCACGTCAAGTCGAATGTAACTGCAAGCCAAGCTAGCAGCAAGCCCAATCGCTGTAAAAGCCAACCAAGGCCAAGCCCGAGCTGGGCAAGAGTGACGGAACTTCCTTAGGTCATTCCTGACAAGATGAGAAGGGATCCAATCCAGTGGCAGGTGCCCCCCACCGGATCTGCTCTGCTCCTTAAATCCCCTACAAGACGAGCCCCTCCCCCTCCCTTAGGTTTGCATCATACCTTTTTGGTGGTGACGCGTGAACTGGGCTTGGGCTGTGCATGTCCTTTTTACACGATACATTCATAACCATATGCACTAAAACATACAAGGTACTACAATCAGGTTATACAACAATCTTGTTACAAAAATATACCAGATTTAATGCTGTAATATTTAGTCTCGTCTAGCAAGTTTATTATTGGCTTTTCTCCTTGTCTAAGAACAGTATACCGGTGTTAGCTATGCCTCATACAATACAAGCTAAAAGAGGTGTACTCAGAACATTCCACCAAAGTGCTCATCCGCCCTATCCATATCTCCGTATAGTCCATTAATGTCGTTGTCGTCGTTGTAAGTCATTGACAAGTCCTTCAAGCTCAGTCACCTTGTTATCGACCTCTCTGTACATGCCGATAAACTCCTTTATCGACCCAATAAGGGTTGGAAGCCCTTCGCTTCCTGCCTGCTCTGCAAATCGTTGCCGCACTTCGTCTACCAGAGACAAATAGCCCAGCAAGATGGAAAGATAGCCAAATGCCACGCCGAGCTTTGCCACGCCTGGCTTTAAGTCTTCTTCTGAAGCGGCCTTAATCATACATGTTAGCGGTACATCAATCAAAACCATTGGGTTGTGTGAGTTCACCTTTCTCATCAGAGCCTGGTTCTGCAAGTATACTGTCACCAGGCCATCCAGTTGCTCACCGGCCACATTCCCTCGTGCAGGCGCACAGTGTTCTAGGATATTGATACCCATGCCAAGTACCAGTAGAAGTCCATCATATGCTTCTTCCTTTAGACGTTGGTTGCTCATCGCGTCCAGGGCTGATGTGAACCCTGAGAGAATGGCTTTGGAAAGACTTGACAGCATAATCTTATCGCTAAAAGCTGCTGCCCCGTGTGTTGTGTTGGACATATTGATCGACAACTTGAGGGTTGCTGTCTCAATATCACCAGGCTTTTCTGGCCATTGTTGTAGGCTGTTTTCGAGGAGACGGGCCACATGGTGCGTCTGCTGCGCAACCCAGGTAATCTCTTGCTCGTCGTTCATCGCCAGCCCCGACTGTGATTCCAAGATTGATACCACAAGAGCAAATACTGCGTCAGTTCTTGGATTTGCACTCACACAATGGCCAATCACGATCTCAAGATCATTTTCAACATCTTTGACGACTACTGATGAATGCATCGCATCAATCCGTTGGCAGACAATATTCAGTAATTGCAGCGCAAGGGTTTGGGGCGAGAGCTTCTCGGGACGTCGCCCATGCCAAATGTTTAGCTTTGTGAGTACCTTCTTTACCTCATTGAGTGAATTTCTAGTTGTCTTGGAAAGCCTCATCTTGCCTGCAGCGATCTCATCAATGTCTTCGGGTACCCGCAACAGTACACTAAGCAGCTCCCCAAGCCCATCGTTGACGAGCTGCTGTAGCAGGTGGGCTGCAGGGCTGAAGTTGAGAAATATGACGAGAACTGCTGACAGGGCGAATCCGCTTATCACGTCCTTTTCCTGTCCGATGTGAGCGGCGACTTGATCGCGCGTTGCGTGATCACGAAATTGGCTGATGAATTCTTTGCGCTGTAGCTTCTGGGACAACTCCAATAATGCGCTCCTCCTCAAAGAAGACGAGGTGCTGCTAGGGGTTCCTATCCGAGCAAGCAGGTCCTCCATCTCATCGGCGAAGCGGTTATTTGCCCCAGCTCGCCGTAGCTCATGCACGCTCTTAATTGCAGGTCGAATATCGTCATCTCCCATATCGTCGTCGTCGTCCATGCCGAAAGGATCTGGGTTGATAGGCTCTGGGGGTGTGGCCAAAAGCGCGTCCAGCTCTTCTTCTGTTGTAGCCAGTCCCATCCCTTGGCTGGGCTCGCTGAGTTTTGAAGACGACTCGCTCAGAATTGACCGTGATTGACCATATGTATACTTGACTCGTCGCCCTTTGACTGCTACTGTAGGACGATTTCTCTGCCAGAGTGTAGAATCTTGTGAATGGTTCTGAGAGTTATTTTGCGATTGCGATTGTGATTGCGACTGTTGAGAAGGCGTTTCGAGTCCGTTGCCTGTACCGCTGTTGGAACGTGATAGAGGTCTGGCTTCCTCTATCTCAGGCGCCGAATCTTCCGAGTCCGTGTCTGCTCGCTGAGCAGCCAAAGCATCGATCAGTCGTGGGCGTCGCTTCTTTGGTCTTGGCGGCTCATCGTCGCGGTCTTTGAATACAGGTGGCGCAACTTTCGGGCTGGCCTCAGTAGTTGAAATGTCAGACTTGCTTCGGGGCAATGGTCGAGATCCCACAATCTTGTCTTTGGGGCTCTTTTTTGTGATCGGTGAGCGGCGATGAGGTGCAGCAACTCTCCCACCGTCCTCTTTATTCCTTACTAGTGGTCGTTGCGGCAGTGTAGTCGTAGGATTCGATTGTTTTTGAAGGACAGATGATGGTTCCTCCCCGATTGTTTCAGGAAACGCAGCTTGTGGGCGCTTCCTTTTTCTGGTATCTGTCGCATCGCGTGCCTCTGCTTCAGGCTCCTCTCCCAGTCTTGCGCGGTTTGGTTCATCGGATCGGCTGTCAACAGGAGATCGGGGTGATGGATCTGAGGTCGACCTAGGTAGTGATGGTTTCGATGATTTTGTAACAGATTCCGCGATGGATGGCGTAGTGAATGATTCGGCGGTTCGGAGGGGCATCGCGTCGCGCATGAAGCGCTTGCGCGAAGGTTTGCCATACGTCACAATTTTTCGCGGGACAGGCGCAGCCGGACCATTTCGCGATGCCATACTGAGCTTGGCTTTGGGCTTGTGTGAAGGATGCGACAGAGATTTTGGTTGTGTTGTGTTTGGTCAAGATTATGTGACGAGACCTATGATAGGTGATCAGTCAGGGTATGATGACGATGGACCTATGACAGTTGAAGATTAACGGCTAAGCTGGTCGAACCCGCCCTGAGTAAGAGTAGCAGGCATGCGGCACGTTGCTACAGGCGGCGGTGTATAGAAGGAGATGAAATGAGGGGAATCAGATAAGGCAAGGAGAGTGAATTGATATAGATCCAGGATATCGTTAGTGAATCACAGTCATGAAGGTTATAACATTGAAAGGTTTAAATACAGCCCTAGTGCGACTTTTGCCTTTACCTTTGCCTTTAGTATAAAGCTTAGGTCACCCTAGAATAGGTAGCTAGCTCTTAACAAAGATGATGCTAAAAAGAGCTTCATTTGAAACAAGGTAAATGGCACAACAAAGATCAATTGATTGGACTTTTGTTACACGACAGTCAGTATTCCCTCCAAGTAAAGCTATGACGCTGCGACCATTGTTCTCTCACTTCATCTCCACTGTTATTGATCAACTACTAACTAGACTTGACATTAATTAACCCTTGCAAACGCTCACGGTCTCCTCCGATATTGTACATGTTTTTGGTACAATAGGGTAGGGTCTTCCCCGCCGCTGCGCTGGCCGATTGACATCCCCGTTTTGCGCATATGCATGTGGCTTCGTTAAAGGGACCTACCTACTACCTTGGGTAAAGCTACAGATTCTCTTATCCTCGGGACTTGTTTATTGATAGCAAGCCAAGATCTTCTCTTACACATTCAATCTTGTACTCGGCTTGTCGTATCGGGCGAAACTGTCCTTGTTCACACTTGTAGCTTGGATTGGATCGTCTCCGCTTGCCCACTCATAAATTATTTCATCTGTGCAGCAAACTTGAACCCCCCGCCATCAATCAATCACCATATCCTTTACCTTCTCCAAACACTTCAACATAAATTACAGCTAACAAACATGACGGATAAGATACAAGATGCTCACACGACCCCTGTCGGCCCTTCATACCGTACTCACCAACAGAAGCCCAGTGCTACCGTCTCTGTCGACGTCAATCTAGACAATGTCCATGTTCTGCCTCAGACCCCTCAGCTTATTGCCCTACTGTCGTATGTCCACTTCCCTAATTGGGCGCCTACACCTAAAGTTATGCCATGGAGCTGAGAATGTCCAGGATGATCCGTAGCAAAGAGACGGAGCGAGCAGATTTCATTTTCTACTCCAACCGAATTATTCGATTACTTGTCGAGGAAGGCCTTAACCATTTGCCTGTCATTGAGCACACTGTCACCACGCCTATTGGTCGTACCTACAATGGTCTCATGTTCCAGGGCAAGATTTGCGGTGTGTCTATCATGAGAGCTGGTGAGGCCATGGAGCAGGGTCTCCGCGACTGCTGCCGCTCTGTTCGTATTGGAAAGATCTTGATCCAGCGTGACGAGGAAACGGCCCAGCCAAAGCTTTTCTACGATAAGTTGCCAGAGGACATTGCTGACCGATGGGTGCTTCTCTTGGATCCCATGTTTGCTACTGGTAAGACAACATCCCGTCCGGTTATACAAAGTGCCCATGTCGCAATCCGGTTAACACAACCGTACAGGTGGCTCCGCAACCATGGCTGTCCAGGTTCTCAAGGCCCGAGGTGTGCCTGAGGAACATATCCTGTTCCTCAACTTGATTGCCAGCCCTGAAGGCGTCAAGAACTTTTCGGCCAAGTTCCCTCGCTTGAGGGTCGTGACGGCTTTCATCGACGAGGTTTGCCATTCCGCTCGCTTGTATCGCTGTAGACCTTTGACTAACCGCCTTTTTCTAGGGTCTCGACGAGAAGAAGTATGGAGATTCGTTCCACCTGATACGTATGCTGACCATTCAACAGTTATATCGTTCCTGGGCTAGGAGACTTTGGAGACAGATTTTATACCATCTGAGGGCAGAATCATGGCAGCGGTCATATATCATGACGAGCCGGAAGCGCAAGGAAAGGATTTTTCGAGCAAAGGACGTAGCAAATCTTGGTATTGTTACAGGGCGCGTAAAAGAAACGTTTAATAATCATCCTCTCCGTATTGGTCGTCGTAGTCATCTTCGACCGCCGTTCGGTTGCCTCGTCCAGTTCCTCCTCGAGATGTGCCACCGTAGCCAGGCTCCGCGTTATCTTCCTTGGCGACGGCATCTGATAAAAAGTTAGTCGTTGTTGATGAACTCGCGTGCAGAGTGTTATAGGCATACCGGCTGCGTCAACCCATTCGCCATAAACGTCAACCGCAGCGGATAGATCTGTCGCAAAGTCAGTGAAACGATGCGCCTGGTGTAAAAGATGTTGCTGATTGTTGAAGCCATACAGTTGACTGCGCACTGGAATTTTTGGCCGCAAACACGACAGTCTAATTGCCCAACGCCAGCTTTCTTGTCAAGCTTGACCGAGACCGAGTTTTCGTGGTTACAGAAGAGGCATGCGAATGTGGTGGGAAGAGGTTCTTTCTAGAATTAGTGTGAGCGCAAAAGTCCTCCAAGAGAATAAGACTGAGAACAAATGCGACGAACCTTCTTGGGCCCCATGGGCTTACTCGAAGACTTGCGCTTGCCCATGATGTGTATCTCGCGATTCGTGCGCGACGGAAGAGTGGAACAAAAAGAAACGAAACGTGACGAAGCGAGGGAATGCGAAAAGATGGCAGTGGATCGGATTTGCTGATGTCAAGCTCTGGGTTAACTTAACTCACTAAACTTCAGTCAGTCAGGGATAATGATGCGTTATCTTATCAGCTCGCTCAGTGCAGTGCAGCCTGAGCTGGTGCTGGGCAGGTTACGGGGCAGATGGACTCTTGGTTCTGGTCGCAGCGGCACGTGCTCTCTTTTCTCTCTCGCTCCCATTCAAACATGTTTGTTAGTGCACAAGCGCGCGGCTGTTGCAGAAGGGTGTGTCTATAGTATAGGGGGAGCGCATCAAGCGGGTACGGAACCGAGTGCCCCGCCCCCGCCTCCCGGCGACCTCCGGGGGGTTAACACTTGAACGCCGGATTCCGGTCGAGTGAAGTGAAATGGAAGAGAAAGGGAAAGGGAAAGTGATTACTTCTTATCAGACTAGAAAGGAGGAGATAATACAGTATGCATCATTGTTTGTCATACATGGAATGTTTGTATGGAGGAAACCTCTTTTTTTGTTTCTGTTATTGACCAAAGCATCTAGTACATACAGCACTCGACAAGCAAGACAAGGCTTTAGACGGTGAGAAAACTTAAACAAATAGACAAACAGTCACAATATCGTCTTGGGCTTGCATCCACTAAGGACTATCGTCCGTGATCCGTCATACTCTGCCTCACTTGGGCACCAGCACCTTAGTACACAGACGCAGGGGAGTTCCCTCTGATATGGCGGGGTAGCGTAGCTCTACTGCTAGTCAGTTAGTGGGGACCCTCCATATCGGAGGTGAGGCTTGAGACTTTGAACCTGCATCCATCCTTATCATGTGGCCTCTTATCAGCGAATCGTCAACTGTCAATTGCCAGTCGAGTAGATTACACGCCGACATTGGCTATTATCAGGCACTGTACCTATCATGACATGTCCGTGTTGGGACAGCTCCCCTCTCTCTCCTCTCCTCAAGATCCATGCTAGCCCGATTACGGCGTCCCGTTACATGAAAGTTATGATCTTATAGGGGCTTTTCCCGTTGACCTGCTGACCTTGGAGGTGACAGATGAGGTTAGAGAAGTACAGCTACGATATTATAATCTCGATATCTACAAATTATGTATCATCTGAAGCTTTTGGAGGTTGGGAATGTTACAGCTCCCCTGTACATGACGATTATTGAAGAACTCGTGTCACCACGTCTTCCGCCGACCGCTCTTCCCGTTGTTCCGCCTTTCAGTTCTCCTTTCCCTTTTCTTGTTCGTAAATAAACTCTCTTCTCCTTTCTTCTTTCATTTATTTCTTTCCATACGTGTCTTGTCTCTGCATTTAGCTGTTCGCAATTGCACCAACTGCATCTGAATTACCCTAGAGACACGCGCCCTATCCAACACTTACAACGTTTTCCAAAGCCATTACCATGGCTGCCAACGATCAGCAATCCGACATGCTTGAAGCTCTGCAAGAGATTCAGCGTACCCAAGCCCTCCTCGTGAATGCGGTCGAGTCACTGTCGGGTAGATCAATCGACGAAGCTGCTGGAGATCATGCCAAGAACAACATTCTTGATCTGGGTTCCCATGAGGATACCAATGAGGGCGAAACACCTTCAGTAGAAGCTCCTGTTGCTTCCGGAGACAAATTGAAAGCCCCCTCGCCTCCTACTCCAAGCCAGCGCCAGCAAGGCTTTACTTCGCGCATCATTCTGACGTGAGGATTTCTTCAACACCGACTTGAGTAACACGACTGGCTCACACTCGGTAAATAGGACTTACCCAAAGCAGATTGGAATTAATCCTTTGCCTATGGACTGGGGAAACTCAGACCCCGTTAAGCGTGGCCCAATCGTAGTTTCAAGGGCTGCTTCTACTATTCGTCGTCGTAATGGTTCGTTCGTCCGTGCCTGTGGTGAATGTGTGAGCTTGTTTTACTGACATTCGTAATCTGCATTTAGCTGTTGGAGGTTCGTCATGCCCCATTCTACTGACTTGTTCCTTTGTTAACCATAGCATTCAGCCCAGTAAGTGTCTACGTTGTGTTGATCTATAGTGGAACCATACTAAATAGAATCACAGCGGTGGTTCGTACTCGATCTACTACGCCCTTGCCGTCGCCAGCAACGAGCTGAACAGCGATCACCGGTTTGTCTCATACCCCAAACAGAGAGAAAAATTACTGACACGATGGTTAACAGACCCGATTTCACCAACACCGAGCCGGCTGCCAACATTGGCCCCTTTCCTCAATGGGGAGACCACAAGAAGATTGTCGCCATGGACCCTTGGGGACATCTTGCTCCATGGCTGTTCAAGGACACAATTGAGAAGGACAATGGTATGGCCTGCGATAGAAGGAAGAGGAGCCGTACTGACAGCACCCCTAGTCGACATTCGACCGACCATTGCAATCACCAAAGCTCATATGAAGGTGGGTGATGGAACAACTGGTAGAAGTTTGAGAACTATGCGCTAATAGAGCGTCCCAACAGCTGCCAGAACTCGCCGAGAGTGTCAAGGCTGGGCGATTGTAAGTCTGACCTAGCATCCTCTGCTTTGTATCATCAACTGACGGCTGCGTATAGGGTGCCTGATGGCAAAGTGTGTCTGAACGATCAGGGCGAATTGGCAGTCACCAAGTTTGCGGTCGAGCCGGTAGGACTTCCCAATGGAAAGATGGGAAGGTGAAACTAATCATGAGATTTAGGTCTGGTATCTGCCAGGCGTGGCTGAGCGATTTGGTATTGGTAAGTGTACAACAACAATTTGTTTTCGTTTCGTACACTTTGCTGATGCAAGCTAGATGAGGCCACTCTTCGACGCTCGCTGTTTGAACACACTGGCGGAAGTTACCCAGAGGTAGGTCGAAGTTCGCGTGCATATAATCTGTAAACTGACCTGTCCAAGCTCATTACTCGTGGAGACATCAAAGTCTTCCTCCCACCCATTGGTACGTCTCGCACCGAACCATGTTGATGAAATTGGCTAACATACTTTCAGGTGGCCTCACAGTGTACTGTTTCGGGGACCCTGCAAAGATGTCGGACGAGTCGGTTCGATTGTCTCTGCGAATTCACGACGAGGTATTTTTGCAAATCCCAGGTATCATGGAATGTTCAAGCTGGCTTACCAGTAATTAGTGCAACGGTAGTGACGTATTCGGATCCGATATTTGCACCTGTCGACCTTACCTAATCTTTGGTATCGAGGAAGCGGTCAAAGAGGCACAGAACGGTGGCAGTGGTGTTGTCATCTACTTTAGAAAGGAAGGACGAGCCTTGGGAGAGGTTACCAAGGTAAGTTGGCTGATCACCTTTACCGCTGAAGGAAGTGGACCTAATCATATCGGCAGTATTGTAAGGATGAAACCACTCTCAACATGCCGTCCCGTCCGGATGAGCAACCTGCATGTAGATCTGGGGTACTAATTCTGGGGCAGTGGTCTACAACGCCCGTAAACGCGGAGCTGATCGCGCATCCGATTACTTCAAGAGGACCGAGAACATTGCTGGTGTCAAAGACATGCGATTCCAGGCTCTCATGCCGGATATTCTGCACTGGCTAGGCATCAAGAAGATTGACAGGATGCTCAGCATGAGCAAGTAAGCGGTTGAGGATTGAACACGTCGAGAAAGCACATGGCTGACTATATCTTAGCATGAAGCATGATGCGATTGTCGGACAAGGGTAAGCTGATAGAAGCTGATGAGTCGGACGAGTCATTATCGATACGGGATTAACTAATATGGTGTATAGAATTCCGATTCACGAGAGAGTCGAGCTTCCTGAGGAGCTGATACCAGCGGATTCGAGAGTCGAAATTGACGCAAAGATCACAGCAGGTGAGCGAATACCTGATGGGCGCAAGCTCTATACGCGAGGCGGAAACTAACGGATAACAATAAGGTTACTTTACCACTGGTAAACGTATGACAACCGAAGAGCTGCAGGCGGTCCAAGGAAGAATATGGGAAGAGTAAGTATTCTCTCAAAAACCGTGGCATGCCGAGCAATGAGACTGACGACTGTGGCAGCTTTGATCATTAAAGCAAAGCAAATCAGAGCAGAGGTGGCTGGATAGATACGGAGGGGCAAGACAGAACAGGATGGACGTGGCCCGCGGGGTGCGTCAGCTTGTTCCCAAGTTTGCATGTTTCTGCAGGTCGGTCTGAGCCGTTTTGCGTGGGGGAAGCATCTTGATTGCTCCAAATCCGTACTATGCCGCGGTACCATCCCATCCCATCCAATCCGTGGTGTTGGGGCTGAGCGTCCCGAACGAGGTACCCGGTCAAGATAGGTAGGTGGTGCAAGGGCAAATCGGAGGTTTGCAGAAGCCATCCATCACCAGTTCTGCTAGTCTGTAAAGGTTGCGAGATTTGAACATGGACGTTGCAAAGGCGGAAAGTGGAACTCGGGATGGAAGGCTACGAGACGAGATGATTATTCCAACGGAGTTTAGCACCGAATAAATTTATGGGTCGCGACACCTTTAGTAGCATTTCGAGGCCCCATTTTGTTGTTTGACCGGTGAGGCGGTCACAGGACGTAAAATGAATGAGCTGTACACAGTTGAAAGAGTCAACTGAGTCTGTAAATTGCACCCAATCTTGAGAGACGAAGACTGATTTGCCGACTCTGTATGTATCTTGTCGTTGATGATAAGGTACCCCATTACAGTGCCTAATCTCAGGCATCCATGGATCGGTACTCCGGTACACGTGTAGGGCATGCCATGTCTTGTGGTCACGGGCATGATCATGTATGACAGCTGGATGAAGATGGGGTACATTAATTAGCAAAAGCATGGACCAAGGGGACCAAGTAATTATGGTACAGAACACGAGGCGGAAAAGAAGAGATTAATTAATTGATTAAAATAATTAATTTATTAGAAACAGACAGACCAGACAGCCTCGATTTGATTTGATTGATATTACTATGTATAGATATAGTAGTTAATTCTGAGGGAAATACTCAAAGGGTGGGTTACAAGAATGACAATGTCTATCCATATTGACATGCGGTAATATGCGGTGCAATATGATGCTATCCAAGGTATCCATGCTACGTACCGTATTCTATTGTATGTTGAGGCTGTCATGAATTGATTGATCATCTCGGGAGATTTACGTGGATTAAACGGATTGACATGGGCATCCATCTTGGCTATCAGGTACAAGATGAGGCCTTCTAACGATATGAATACAATATTACCTAGATGAGAGTAATTGATCATCATTAGTCTATCATGGCTAATTGTTGCCGTTTTGAATTACCATCGCATCACCCACCCATCATCACCCATCAATGGTCATCCAGCCCCTACACCACCTAAACAATTACGGAGCCAATCAACGCTAGCGGAACTTGACCTAACCGTTGCTGACTGCTTTTTTTTCTTTTTTTTCTCTCTTCTCTCCCCTCCCAGGTCAGAGAAGGTTTAGCACTGACATTCGATTGTGTGCGCATCCATCGATGGGATCGAGACAGGATATCGGCATCGGTATCGCTACTAGTAGAGAAGGATTCGGTTCGATGCAAAACGATGTCAGATGCACTTTTGTTTTGATTCGAAAGAAAAAAAAAAAAACCAAAAAAACCGTTGCTACTCTTCCTAAGCAGCGGTATGCACATTGACAACCTGTTGGGTAGCAATGCGACAGTAGCTTGAACAACTATTCCCATAGTTTTGCCTTACCGCCAGACGTTTCTGTGACCTTTTCTTGTCTAGGTGACCATGGGCTCCATAGCTCCGCTGGGTCCGGAGGTCAACGAGTGCCTCATCAGGGCGAGTCATCACTGGCTTTACAGGCTTTCCACCCCTGCAAACATGCACTTACGGGAAACCCGCCTGCGGTCCCCGGGGCCCGCGCAAGCCTAAAAAAGGGCCCAGGGGCAGCACCAGAGCCATGGAGACCAGGATCCATGCTGGGGCCATACACCTAGAGACAACGCACCGCATCGTACAGCACAGAAAAGGCACACGCACACTTGGAATAAGCCATAAGCCGACGACAAGTGGCAATCAGATGCCAACGAATGCAGCATTATGACTGTACCTTTCAAGATTAAACTGACAGACTGGGCATCTGCGCTTCTCCCAAGTCATGATATCTTGCTTAGCTGGACGAATGTAGACATACAGAAACTGACCCCTGCTTACTTGGAAACCAAAAGCTTGATGGATGATGAGTTTGCAGACTTGCGGTGCACACACACACGCACAAACACGTATGCAAGGCAGGCAATGCCACCCCTTCTCTTCGTCTAACCCTGGTCCATTGCCATGCCATGCCATGCTCCTCTTTACTTTACCTTACTTAGCTTACCCGCTGTGGACTAACCGTAGCCGTGGTAGCTTAACCTTTGCCCACGAGGAGGTTGATGTGGATGCCTTGATGATGGAGCCGGCCGGACTCTACTTTGCAATATGTATTGAACCTACTGCCAGCACTTCCGACCCGTCCAAACCTTCTCTCGCTTCTGTTGTTATTCTTCTCAAATGTGAAAAACCACCTTTCATCTTCAACATCTTCAACTCTCTTCGTACACTCACTCAACATCTACGCTCGTGAATCAACCCATCACTACAACAAACAAAACTTACAACAATGGCCACTTATCCACGAGACAGTCGAAGTGCGGTGAGAGCTCAGCGACGAGACTCTTCATCATCCTCATCTTCATACACAATGTCCAACCGCCAAAGACCACGCCTTCTACGCTCAAGTGCAACCGAACCTTCAATCACCGTCTCCAATGCTACTGGAAACTCATTTGCTGGTCCGGAATCACCCCATAGAGCAACTGATCTTCTCAACCGTGTTGCCGTCTATTCTCCGTCTCCCGAGCAAGCCTCCACCCCGGCGGTAATCCCACGCCATACTGGACCCATCTCCATCTGCCGTGATCATCGCGAGCATTCTCCTTCCAGCAGTCCTGGAAGTCAATCCACCGCCATGTCGGACTCCCCTTCTGGTATGATCTACAAACTCATTTCGAATCAATCTCAAACTGACATCAACCAAGGTTACTACTTCAGCTTCCCTAGCTTTGAAGAATGGAACAGGGACAACCAGGACGACATCACCAAGGACTCTGATGATTGAGCGGTGGGGGAAAAGATGGTGAAGGGATCGAGATCAAAGACCTCAACTGAAGAAAGGCACACAACAAACAACATCACATTATTTGCGAGCGAGCCAACAACAATCGCTTACCCACAACCACCCACAACCACCGCTAATCTCACAAAGAGATAGCAATGGATGACTCTCGCTGACGGCTCAAACACGGGCCAGTGGAAGCGAGGTCACAAACCCCCGATGAAAGCAGCAACGCGTCGCCTACCAACAACATCCACGCCAAACTCTTACCAAGATGAGATGAGTCGAGAATGAAATTGTGGCGGGCTGAATGCGCTCTGGGACTAGGTTTATGTTGGGTGGATCACGGCCCAAGGCTTCTTGGTAGAAGAGAAGCGATCGCTTGAAGCCAAGCTATGCTATACACGATGAATCAGGAATAGCTGCACTCCCCGAAAAGGTGGAGTTGAAAGGAAAACAAAAGTCTGGGTGAAGCTCAAAAACCCCATTTGACTACAGAACAGGACGCTTTAGATCCATTTGGACAAAGCCTGCAAAAAGAAGAAAACAGAAAAAGAAACAGACAAATAATGTATAGCATGGAGTCTCAATTCAATCTCTTAATCTATATAAACTTCAGTCTACAAGGAAATAGAAATAGTATAATTATATGACATACACAATGTTGAAGGATTCTTGCACAGAGCAGAGGCCGTGAGTGACTGAGTGACGAGGTAGTAAGCGGCAATTGTTTTGGGTGCCGTGTCTCACAGCCGAGAAATACGAACCGACAATCAAAGTTTAGGTCAACGCATGAGTCGAACTTCCTTGAAACGCGGCCTTTGAACCAAAAAGTCATGGTATCTTATGCGATCATTCACATTATAATTTGTACTACGTAGTATTGACAATAGTCATCAACGCCAGACACTCATCTATCTTTAGTCACTTCGCACAGACAATGTTTCATAATTCTTGAGCGTCAGTAATTAATATAATCATCTTCTACTACTGTCCACCTTACGAAAGTCTCTTTGCCTCGGCCCGCTTCTGTCTAATCGCTGTACTACTGATCTTTGTTGCAAAATCATCCGTCTTACTCACACTTTCCTCAGCAACTTCAGCAGCATCAAGCACATCAATCTCAAACACCTCAAGCGGGTTCCAGCCCTTTTCCATCCTACGATCATTGATTGCCTTGCCACCACTGCGAGTTTCGGCAGAGACAACAATCGCATCAGCGTCTTCCTCGTGAATAGGTGGGCCAAAGGGGTCGCGTAGTACTATACATCGCACCTTGACCCTTCCATCGCGAAGGGCGGCGACCGTCTCGTCAGGTGTGGTTTGTGTTGGAGGCGATGTAGCTGTCGTATCATACTCGAGTAGCGTAGAGAGAAATGATAGAACGGTCTGGGTGCGCTCTGTCCACGGCTGAAGCTCCTCTGCGTATTTCTTTTTGGCGAGGAGCTCATCACTCGATATACCCACGACAAGTGTGCACGTCTTATCTGAATCCTTGGGAGGGATGTTAAGAAGAATAGCACTTGCGTGGAGAAGAAGTTTGTGACCGGGATGAAGATGGTCAAAGGTGCCTCCGAGACAGACAGTGTTGAAACCTCGTCGCGGTTCTTCAGTAGATAGCTTCTGCTCCATTGTTAAGCTGATTCCACCCTTCACAGCCACGAGTTGGTTCTGCGTAAATGTCTGTTTCTTCTCTGCAAGCCGAAGGAACGAAGATAGTAACTCATAGCCTTCCTCACAGCTGGGGTGGTATACTATCTCCCATGATCTAACCTTTGTCGCAAAGGCGGCCAAGTCCAACACAGCCGTACAATTCGCCTCAAACTGGCCTTCAAAATTGGGCTCATAGCGTCGCCCCTTCTCATGGTCTATGAGAATAACTCTCACGTCCACGCTTCCTTTCCCAGCGCCAACATCAACGGGAATATCTTCCTCTGCGCAGATGACAGATGTGAGAGTGTAAAGCCCCGCAAGAAGAGACTGAGCGGTTGACCATGCGATTTTCTTTGAGTTGGCTGATAGGCCAGTAAGAATGGGGAGAGTAAAACCGATAATGAGAGTTTGAGGAGAAGACGCCAATTTGAGCTTCTGGAGGACGGATGTTAGAGGTGCTCGGTAGGCGGCGGAGAGAGTAGATGGCGATGGAGGTTGAGGAGGGGGAGGTAGTAGAAGAAGTGACGGTGCCATAATGAGATTCGTTTGTCTGGAAGAGGGTTGAGATGCACTTTGGGTCTGATTTGAGTCGGAACTATCTAAAGTAGGCTTGGGCTAATAGCTACTTGCAATAAGCTCTAGCTTTACATGCATCGTATCATGAATACAGCTTCTATAATGGGACCTATAGACAGAACAGCTGACGTAACTGAGTCAGGTCGTTTCTCAGTGACAGTGAACAGAAGAGTAGTAACTGTGGCTGTGCTCATTTCTGTGGATTGGAGTGGCGTTTAGCTCCAAGTCGACACGTGACAAGCCCTGCGACCCCCACCCCACCGGAAGAAATTTGATCAATTCGCTTTAGATCCAGCTGCACAAAGATTGAAATTATTTCGCCCCTCCACCACTCTCTCACCAGTACCATCTCTCCAACGGTTCACACACAAGCCAGCAAACATGGCGGTTGGAAAGTGAGCATCACCTACGACGAGCTACGATGAATACAATGGGCTTACGCGATATTTCAGGAACAAGAGACTCTCTAAGGGCAAGAAGGGCCTCAAGAAGAAGACGGTCGACCCCTTCTCCCGAAAGGACTGGTACTCGATCAAGGTTGGTGATTTCGAAATTCGATGCGCAGTGATTCATCATGGCTAACTTGGTTTCCCCAGGCCCCTAACCCTTTCAACGTTCGAGAGTGAGTTGCGACTACGAATCGATAAATTTGTCAACTTTGTGGGACATGGCGATTAACGAATTTGCAGTGTCGGCAAGACCCTCGTGAACCGAACCACCGGTCTCAAGAACGCCAACGACGCTCTCAAGGGCCGCATCCTCGAGGTCTCTCTGGCCGATCTCCAGAAGGATGAGGACCACTCCTTCCGAAAGGTCCGCCTCCGCGTCGACGAGGTTCAGGGCAAGAACTGCTTGACTGCTTTCCACGGTCTCGACTTCACCTCCGACAAGCTCCGATCCCTGGTCCGAAAGTGGCAGACCCTCATTGAGGCCAACGTCACTGTCAAGACCACCGACGACTACCTCATCCGCCTCTTCGCCATTGGTTTCACCAAGCGACGAGGAAACCAGGTCAAGAAGACCACATACGCCGCCTCTTCCCAGATTCGAGCCATCCGACGCAAGATGACCGACATCATCCAGCGTGAGGCTTCAAGCTGCACCCTCACCCAGCTTACCTCCAAGCTCATTCCCGAGGTCATTGGCCGCGAGATTGAGAAGTCCACCCAGGGCATCTACCCTCTCCAGAACGTGAGTAGAAATTTTGCCCCGTGCCACTGTCAATTTTCTCAAACTAACAATGTAACTACAGGTCCACATCCGAAAGGTCAAGCTTCTCAAGGCCCCCAAGTTCGACCTTGGTGCCTTGATGGCTCTGCACGGCGAGTCAGGTACCGACGACCAGGGCCAGAAGGTTGAGCGGGAGTTCAAGGAGCGTGTCCTCGAGGAGGTTTAAAAGGATTATTTTGGCAGGTTGGCGCGGGGTAGGCAATAGGGGCCTCGCGGCGAATAAACTCATCCCTACCAAATTGTTTCGGTCGTCCAAATGGCGTAGCATCACAAAAGGGAGCTCGGGGATTGGTTCATGTTCCTTTGAATGGTAAAAACAAACGTTCAGTCAACACGCCGAATGATTTATGACGTGTGACTCGTTATGACTTTGGATTCTGTGATGCTCTAGCGCTGGTCGTGAGGGACGTTATGAGATGAGAGCCGTAGAAGAAATCCACCTGATACCCCCCTACTACCCAATACTGATTCCACACTGATTCCATTCTCATTCTGATGCCAAACGTTGTATTCACAGATTGTAATTTTTAATCTATTTAGTCTATCTACGTATGTGTCAAGGGTAGGGTAAGTCTCCAGAGGCAACTGAAAACATTGTCCAGAACTCGCCTCAATTAGTGGGACACGACCCATGATATCTGGTTCAGCTGCGTCACTCTGGCTGCTGGAGAAACTCAACCACCGCTGTTGGACATCAGCATATAGTTTTGAGCTTCCGTACGATGTATGCGTTGCTTACCTTGTCTGAACGCTTCAGGCTGTTCCGAGATGAGCCAGTGACCAGCATCGATGTCGACAAGTCGGAACTTGGGAAAGAATTGCCCAATCAGAGGTAACACGTCATCTGGTACATACTTGCTCTGTGTGCCTCGAACGAATAGGGCAGGTTTCTCAAAACGGATCTCGTTGGGGTTCTTGTAGGGAAAGTCTCCAAGGTTGTCTAAGGCCTTGCCCAGAGTGTCGACAGGAATGCGAAACTTGCGTACCTTCTCACCTTCAGGCAAATACATGTTGCCGAGAAGGAATTGTCGGATGGGCAATGACTCCTCATACTCGCTGAGGATCTTGTCGGCTTCGGATTGTCGTGTAACACCGGCTTCCTGGATCTTCTTCATGGCGCGGACATACTTGGGGAAATCTCTGCTTAGTGAGACATCCACAGGGGCGTTATCGACGGCCACAATATCCGACACAAGGTCTGGAGAGCGAAGTGCCAGAGCCATCGAGGTTTTGGCTCCCCTAAACCACGTCAGTTCCTTTATCGACCACTGTCGAGTGATGGCGCCTCACATTGAGTGTCCGATGAGGGTTGTGTCCTTGAGACCATGGCCCTCGATGAACTCGGCTACATCCTGCGCCATGGCAGAGTAATCATGGCGAGTGTCGTGAGGCGATTCGCCATGGTTTCTGAGATCCTGTGTATTGGCTTTAGCATCAATCTCCTTTTCGGATCTTTGTATTGGCGCATACCAAGGCGTATACATATCTTCCTAAATCTCGCGCCAGAGCTCTGTTTGCTCATCAGGTTTTTGCTACAGAGAAGAGGCTAGCCAGACTTACTTGCTGATCGCTCTGTTGTTCTTCTTTGACCCAAAAAGACCGTGAAGGAAAAGAATGGGAGATTTCTTCTTGTCTGTCTTCGGTTGCGCAGGCTCATGTAGATCGTATACCAGAGGGCCAACGGACTGGGAGTACATCCTAGTGCTTGCGGCTACAGACCGGAGACCCTGGCGCTTAGCCACGGGGACTACAGTCGTAACTACCCTTCGCAAAGGAAGCATGATTACTATCACAGCACGTACTTTTCACGCTGTTGAGGAAAGCCAATTGAGTAGATCTCAAAATTGCCGTTTTGGGTAAGGTTTCACCGATTTGCATCGGTTTAATGCATACTTGCATATCTAATCTCTAATAAGTACCATGATGTCACCCCAACTTTTGAGTTGTCAAAGACAAACAAATCTGTTGAACAATTCAACCGCACTCAGCGATCAGTTCGAGTAAAAGAAAAAAACACGCAGATCAGAAGAAATGAAGAGAGAAAACAAGAAATACTCAAAAACGCCAAAGAAACGATGACTCAGTATCCAGTATCCTGTCGAGCTCCAAAACTAGCAGAAAGAACAAGAAAGTACAGAAAGAGTTGGAAAATGTGCAAATATGGTAATGAACAAGAAAATGTACGGTGGGACAACCTAACTATCCCAAATGGCACCAAAAGCTGGCATGCCGCGAGTCTCGAGACCGTATACGACCTTTTTGGTGATCTTTTCGTTTGCTATTATTATCACAGCTTCGGCATCGAAACTCTTGGCAAGGTTATATCCCATTCGCACAAGATCTGGTCGGCCCTGGGCCTTTGTATCCCAGATAACCCCGTCTGGAATAGCATCTCGGACCTGACCGACAAGTTCCTTGCCGAATGTCTCTTCAGGTCGCGCTGTGGACCAGATCAGCTGTGTAGGACACGGCCGCTGCGTTATATGTCCCAGTAGTGGTCCAATCCCGGAGCCTGTGGCGATAAGCACGACACGGTTAAAGAGAGTTGAGATGTGCATCACCCCACATGTCGGCACACCACGCACCCACATCGTATTGGGGGGGTTTTGAATACAGGAACGTGTCCAATCACCAGCGTTGGAGACTATTAGCGAATAGCCCTTGGCATGATGGTTGGCTTGTGGATTGGGGATAGTTGCAAAAGAGTGCCACTCGGTCAACGGTTGCTGAGAAATACGCATGAAACTACCGCTTGGGGGAACGGAGTATTTGAAATGCAGTCGAACTGCATGGTCAGAAAGGACTTCTGCCTCGACGGGGACCTTGCGCAGGAAGAACCACGAAGAAGCAATGCTGAGAGTTGCCACCATCAAGAGCCAGAAGTCTGGACTTTTAACGACGGCGAGGCCAAGATTTTGGTCTTGAGGTCGAGAGTCGTTGGTGGTTAGAATCGTGCGGGCCCAAAACAGGCCCAGTGACGTCCAGCCGGCGAAACGGTGAAAACGCTCGAAGATGTTGTGATACTGCTTGCGAAACGAAGGCCATGCAGTGGCCACCATGGAACACAGCAGCCCACATAGAATCCACGATACGACTTGTGTCGCCAAGGAAACGGTCCCATGACCTTCGCAGAAGCCTGCGCTGCAGATTGTCCCACCGACCGTTGAGATGACTAGCCATGCTGTGGCGCAAACACCCGCTCCGGAGTGCACACCACCCAAGTGATAGATCTTGGCGCAGCGAACTCTGACCCAGAGGGGTAAACTCTTTGGCACTGAACAGAAGACAGTATACAGGATGTTGATTATTGTGTCCTGTCGTACGAGCACCGCAACTGCGAGGTTGATGGCGGTGATGATGCCCACCCACTCAGACTTGAGATGAAGAGAGATCACACAGATCAAGGCTGCCAAGTTCAGTAATCCTATCAAACTGAACAGGGTACGATAGACGATGAAGATCCTGTATCTTAGGCCCCTAAGCGGTCGGTCCGTTGTCTTATCAGGCATACCGCGTTCGAGGTCCAGCTTCTCCGTCAATGTTGCCAAAGTGGACATCGAAGGTTGAAACTTAAGCTCAACATGAGCATCTTGAACCTTCTCATTCTCGCATGAGTGCTCTTCAGCACTCTTCTTAGCCAAGGCTAGTGTCTTGAGCACATTCTTGTCGACTTTGCCATTCGGTGTTGAGGGGAGCTCTTCCAAGAGGTGGAGGTGTGTCGGAACAGCATAGTAGGGCTGGTATTGTTGCATATGCTTAATCGTCGTGGTTACATCGCAGCTGCATGGGGTGGTGAATCCATGGATCTCTCCATTGATCAGCAGCGTAGCCGCCTGAGACACGCCGGGCGCCGATGCCAGGGATGCAGCCACGCCGTCCAGCTCCACACGAAAACCCTTGATTGAGGTCAGTTGCGGCGAGCACCTATGTTGAACTTGAAACGTACTTTGATTTTGACTTGGTCGTCGACCCGGCCGAGAATCTCGACTGAACCATCAGTTCGCCAGCGGCCGAGATCTCCAGTGTTGTATATCACCGACCTGATTTGTGTGTCAGTCTTTGTACGACGAGGCAGGGAAAGGCTTCTTACCCATCTCTGGCGAATGGGTCTGGCTTATATCTCTCGGCTGTCTTGTTATCAAGTCCGATGTAGCCTCGAGATACTCCAAGGCCACCAGCCCACATCACCCCAATGGTACCCATAGGCGTTAGTTTCCCTTCGCCGTCAAGGACATATACTCTGTTATTTGGAGTCGGTCGGCCAATGGATAGCTCTTTTCCAACGATGTGCCTGTGCATGGTGTTGACAATCGTCGTTTCAGTTGGCCCGCAGCAGTTCCAATATGTCCCATGTTTTGCCCATAGGTCGGCAAGGCTGCACCAGTCAGTAAGGCGAAGAGTATGGATTCATAGAAATACATACCCTCTTGTGGTGGGCTCTCCGGCTGTGGCAACAGTCTTTATTCTAGGAAACTGTGTTGGATAGTATCTGGAAAGGATTGTGGGGGTGCATATGAGCACATCGATCTATGCCGGTGTAAGTCTCTGCCCATGCCTCGAGTGACGGGATACACAGACCTGTTGAAGGGTTGGCTCCCAATCCGAACCTCGAAGGACAAGTGTGCCTCCATTACAAAGACAACCAAAGATTTCCCATGCCGCTGTTTTGGGTCAGAATTGGCAACAAAACATATCGAAGGAACTCACCCATGTCAAAGCTGATGTTAAGAACCGAGCCAACGCAGGTACCTGCCTCCACGCCCAGATTTCCGGGCGATAGGCACACGAGGTTGGTCACATTCTTATGCGTGATGTCGACTCCTTTAGGCTCCCCTGTTGTGCCTAAAATACTGTCAGGCGAGTCTACCAGATATCTCGAGGGGAGGGTTGACGTACCGGATGTGTATATCACGTAGCAGCCGCCTTCTGATGATGCAAGATCAACGTGGACGTCCTTTTCAGCAGAGGCGAATGCTGCTATTTCATCAATAATAACCACAGGATGGTCGGAATGGACGCGGTGCTTTGTTGAAGTCAAACAAAGAACCACACCACACTTTGACTGCTCCAACACGCGACGAATAGTTTCATCAGGGACAATTCCACCGTCGAGCGGGATGTATTGGGCACCACATGAAAGGATCGCAAATATACCGACGACCATGTCGATTCCCCTTCTAGCAATAAGGGGAACTCTCGAACCAGGGCAGACACCCTGAGTAACGAGATGTGCGGCCAGTCCTTGTGCTCGACTTGCGAGCTCTCTGTATGTCAACTCCTTCAGGGAACTCGTGAGATCGCGAAGAGCTGTGGCGTCTGGACAGCTCCTAGCATGGTGATAGAATGCAGAAGTTACCGTTGTGAATGGAGTATCAACACAATCGCCTTGGCCAAGCTCCATGATAGGTTCGTACAAGATACGATTCTGCACCGTACTAGTCATGGTCATTGTGAGGAAAGCTCTTCATAGAGTGAGGGAAAGGTAAGAGAAGACAATGGGGATTGTTACTGTCTGATGTTGACCGTTGGGGTTGACCCTGAGATAACAGGAACAGGTTATATAGTCTTTCATGGCGTGGCGGCAGTGGCAATCCGCCCTGGGAACAATGTTTCATTATGCCTTTGCAATACCGATGCTCATTACAACCGGTCTCTAGTCAATTGAGCGTCCTTTGGACTGTCTCCACGGGTTGACGTCGTTGGGAGATATGGAAACTGCCCTGATTTCCACAGCAACCTCGGCTTGAATTCACACTGCGGAGGGACAGTGGAACTAACTTGTCACAATTGCTTCAACATTCCTTACGCACCCGCCCGGGGGTTCTGAATATCGGAGCCGGCCCCGGCGTACGGAGAATGTAGACGGCGCATCGCAGCCCGGTCAGTGACAGGAATGTGACGGCGATGAGACATGCGTCCAACCAGGGGGACTCGGGCCAAGGGCCGCTACAAACTATCGACGGATAGATCACCTTTCTTGAGGAAGGTCTTCTGGGGTATTTTCTCAATGCTACCTTGCAAATCCGATGGGATGGATCGTATCCGGGGCTTCACTACACCCTGGAAACCGGAACCCGTCAATCTAAAGTGGTAGTGGACCCTTGTCCGAAGCCATCGATCATGACGGGCCATGTCTTGGAGGTTGTTGCTCGCCCTGTAATTCAGGGCGTGCAAAAATACGGTCATGTACCCACAGCATGTAGCTTCTCAATGGAGTCAAGGGTGTCTCTAATGCCTTTGCTCCCAACTAACTCAACCAATATACTCAATGGCACGTCCTTTGAACTTCAAAGGTGTTACTGATCAGGTGCCAATGCTCCATCTATGGCTGCATGTATTGATCTTCACTCGATGGCTCAAGCTTGCGTTTGATCGCCCTTGCTATTGATGACACTTCCATTCACAAAGGAAAACTGTCTCTTCACTACTTGCTGCTCTTCTGAGTATAAGCCACATGCTACCGGGATCGCCTTAACCATCCAGGGAGCACAACACGCTCTCTTGAGGCATGTTCACCGAGTTACTTGAGACCCTTTCTCGAACCTCTGCTGACTCAATGTTTAAAAATCATTGTTGTGACGGGATGCAGTCCGTCCTTGCTTCTCAGAATACTTGAGTGCGGAGCGACGTGTTCTTGGCGTCTTTCTAAAGGATGCTTGAAAATTGATGCGGTTATTAGGGAGACTGCGGTTACGAACGCAGAGGCAGCAAGACTATGCATCTGTCAAAAGTACCTATGCTGTGAAAAAGCAGTAGTCTAGAGGCTCATATCCACTGCGGGATATGATACCGCAGCAGGTTCTCTACATCTTATTGCAGTCACACTTGATGAGCCTGTGATAGCTCGGAGTCGGGTTAGAGCTTGTTATGACGATGACCCTCCACTGGAGGCCCAGGAAAGTTGGCAGGAACACTGTAATGCAGAAGCGCGACCTTCTCTATGCACGCCACGTGCTGGCCTTACTCTCCCCGAGGTGAATCTTGGTCTCATCTCCAGAGCGGGAGGCCTTCAACGGTTCATGTTTGCCTCGAAGAAGTTTCGACTAAGCTCATGGCTATGATACATGCATGCACACTGTACCGCACAAATGCGAGGCTAAATTCTTCGATTGGACGAGAAGCCATACTACTCGTGAAGCTAATCTCGAGTGAAGAAGTCTCGTCTTGTGGTTTGGTCTGCGACATGTTTAAGGATGGATAAGTATTGAAGGAGACTATTGATTTCGCCGCACCGCTCGTAGCTTGAAGAACTATTGTCGTTAAATCCGCCCAGGAAGTTAATGTCGAGCACTTTTGGCATACCGATTTCACATTACTTTATCAACTGCTAGTTGAATGCCGCTAATTATGTGTATCATGATGACGATTTTGGGAGGAACTTGTGTTGTTTTGCTTTTAGTATCTCGGAAAAAGCAACAAGTGTTGAAGTTTTTCTTCGGCGGAGACATGCTTACAGTAGTTCATCAAGATTCACAAACTGAATCATGCCAAGGTCTGATAACTGCTTTTTCGCTTCGTATTTTCTTGGTCAGCCTTTCACCATGTCGGCTACATCAGATGATGCATACCAACGCATGGCTATCAACGTTCCCTTCTGCATCCCTCTTAACAGGTTCTAACTCGTCTATCCCTTTCTGTTCTCGCCTATTAGACCGCCCTATCGGATGGCAGCCCAGTGCTCAGTGATTGGCGCAGTGAGACAAAGCCTGTGTTGGTCTTAGCGGATCGTTCTCCGTAGAGCCCCATCGCGTATGGCACGGTAGTTGCCAAGCTGATAGGTAGAACGGCAATAAATCGAAAACGATCCTAGGGCCGCAGTAGGTAGAGAAAGGTTTCGGGACCCGTAACTTCTCGGCTTCTCCTTGCCACGCGCAGCGGCTTATTGAAGTGACCTGGCGCTGAGGAATGGGTAGATCCTGTCTCAGACTCAGTACCATCTTTCTAGAAACAGAGGCGATGAATGGAACGCTGTTATCTTGAAGCGGTAGGTTCCTTTGCGTAGAGACTCTGAGAGAAAGGATGGACCGTCGTATCCTTCTCTCCAGAGACATGCTCAGCAGAACAGACCAAGCTCTTGCAGGAATTCTTGAGTTGCTGTGGGTTAATCGTTACATGATCGTTCGATCTTACAGTAATATGAGATCATTATAACGACTAAGAGGCTTTGGCATGACTGACTGTTGAGTTGCCAACTTGCCTTTGCAGGTCGAGAGTCGTGGCATGCCGAGTTGTCGTCAGCCTCAAGGTCTCAAGGTCGAGAGTTGGTACCCAATCTCAGCTCTGTATGGGGGTTTGAGCATATCTTAGACGGCACGTAATCTAAAACAAGCAATGGACAATTGCGCATACAAAGGGTTGAGTGGCTTCTTTTCCCAATCCGATTCTGGACAGTCGTAGTTGGTCAACTTGTCTGCGCTTGCATTGCAACCTAATTTTGTCTTGGCCGGAAGATCTATCCATATCCGCTATGGAGGTTATGACGAATATCACGCATGAGTATGGAGGTTGTTTCCGCAGACAGAACAGGAATAAAGAGAGGGAGCTCCGAGTGTCGGTCAGGTCCCCACATCCCATTTATGCGGTCTCAGTTGACGACCTGACCGTCGGGACCATTCGTTCGTTCCTTGGCTCATGATTGATTCCATCCTCCCTTCCGTCACTTGTAAATGTGATAGGTTGGTTGCCAATGTCTCACCTGTCAAGTCACTCAGCCGGTGCCACGGCTACGGATTCGTGTTTTGCATCGGTACTGTAGAACCACGATACTAGACGAACAAGGGCGAGAGATCTGCATACAAACAAGTTACCAATCACCGAATTTTCGACCGAGGGATGTGATATCCCCTGTCAACTCGACGAGCTATCGAAGCCATGCCAGGCTAGAGGTGTCAGTTGTACTTGTACGGATACCGATTCACTGAGTGCAGGATCTGAGACTTTTCTGGGCGAGATTTACAACAAGGATGTACTGTTGACTCATCTGCTCGATGGATGGGTACGAGTAAAAAGCAAATAATGGCTTGAGAGGGGGTTCAGCCGATCAGTCAAGGCAAAGAAGAAAGAAGCTCGAGACATTTCTCAGCTCGACCCAAATGTGAAACAGTCTTAGATCTTCTACAGTTGATTAAATTTTATGCATTGGTGAGTCGGTACCTAAACTGTCTCTTTACAAATATGGAAGTATGGATCTGGTTATTAATTTTCTGACGCGCATACCAGTTACCCTGCGACCAGAATACTTGAACTTTTTGGAGGCCTGAACGACGGGTATGGCACAATCTAGAGACTATAAATAAATTCATCAGTTCCCATAGTTAAATTATCATTTGTTGTAGATAGTCAAGATGACTGCTTGAGAAAGCAAGATACGATGGTCTCAACTAAATTCATGTCTTTTACCTGGGAAGATGATTCAGTACCTTCACACTACATCATAGAAAGATAACATATTAACAAAAGTAATTTGAACCCTGTTCACATGACTAGAAAGAATTACTTGCTCACAGTTCGCACAACTATGCACTGTAACTATACCTGTTTATGACTCTGTCTCACCGAGTCAAGGTCAAGCTACATGGTCCATTAGGGATGCTTCGTTGCCCCTTTCTAATTGATGTGTCAAACGAGTGTCAATTATTACATTGTGTATGAGGTGCAAAGCCTACAAGCAACGCTATGTGTGCGATATGGGTTGGAGGAAGCGTCTCGTTTACTGGGTCTATGGATACGCTTTTCAAAGGTCTCCTACAATTAACTATACATCTAAAGCTGCCCCTTGAGCCTTTGACCGTCTATAGGCTATGCACTGTTTATAACTGTATCTCATCGATGCAATCAATTCCTTCAAAATGAACAAGGGAATGATGTCAATGATATTCTTAGGATATAAATCGAGGGATTGGTTATAGGTTACCATGCTAGATCTAGAACTGTCATTGGGAACATGGGAAGCACATGCTGATACAAGACAGTCTAAAGGACCATGCCTCTGCTAGGGACAAATTCTTCAGTCTAAGGTCAAACCGAGCCCAGCCTCATGGCTATGGTTAGTTTATATATCAAGTCAGGATCTTGCAATATACTGACATAATGCTTCGGGCTATATGTTAGAGAAATGTTACAAAAGGTCAATACATATTAGAACAGCATAGCATGCTGTGACGCTTGATCAAATTAGGACAAGTAGATTTGCTCAGGAATCCGTCGCAAAGCAGTCAAGATAACAGTATTGACAGGGGATCCCTGAAGGCTGAACCATTTGATGTTCTCTCAGATAGCTATCTTCTAAGAGATGCTGGAGAGACTGAACATCGAGTTGTTTCCTTTCAGTTATATAATAGATAACGGGTATTGGAAAAGTCAATGCTTGCTCATTACAATACGAAATTACAATCTCATCTTCTTCATGGCTGCCGCCAGGGTATCTGCAGATCTCCTCGCCATGTCAGACTTCTTACCTAAAATCCACAGCCCCTTTATACAATCCTGCGCTCGGCGCATACTCTCCTGAAAGTCATGCCCAGTAGTCACTGGAGCCGTCACGTTATACTCCAAATAATCCTTAGCTTCTTGTATGAAGATCATAGCCGCCTTGGCAAAGGCCCTGATGAGGAGGATAGTCCAGGGCTCGGTAAGGATCGTTGCCTCATTTACTGCATGATGGAAATGTGACATTTGAGGTGCTGTTAGGCTGGTCAGATTCTGGTCGGGCGTTGACACCTTGGCCAAGTCAGACAGCTCTTTAGCGCTCGATTCACGTATCCTTGTAACCATCTTGCTGGACAGTCGGCCATGAGATGCATTTGCCTCACCTAGTTCGTTCTCGTCTACATACTCGATAAGGTCGACGAGCATAAGGGCAGCCAGGTTCCAATGAGCTGAGATACAGACGAACCAACTTTGGAGACGGCCTGGTACTGATTCGTAGTCATGAAGGAGCTCCTTGAAGAATGCACCATGTGTCATGTTCCAGTATCGATACAACGAGGTAGTGTTCCTGATGGTTTCTTCAACCTTTTCTCCACGACCGCCTCGCCTCAAGATATTTTGAAGATAGGAGACATGGCGAAAGAGGAGGACCTTGACCGGTGCCGACTTCGTAACAGCCTCAGCAGCTGATTCATATGAGCAAGGCCAGTGTACGGCGTGATACATGTGCGGGTGTTCCAGACTGTCTTGAATGAACAGTGGCACATTCCATCGCCCGCTTGTGGTTGCATCAAGATCATCTTCTGCGTCGTCGTGTTGACTGTCTGCATCAGCCACAACGACTGGACGCTCACTCATCGATGAGGACACTGTGTCCAGCATAACTGCAAGCCAGTACAATAAACCAACAGTGCCGCGATCCTCCGGATTCATCATAGACAAAGCGTCATTGTTTTTCGGGCTTGTAAGAGGCCCAGTGACACCGCGTCGCGCCGAGTCGAATCGAAACTTGAGAGCATGCATCTTACGTGCGGCCCTCTCCATGAAGACTGGCAGGCCATCTCGCGAGATAATGTCTCCAATTTCGGCGTTTAAGGACTTCATGTCAACTTTCGGCTGTGGACCCGAAAGTTTGATGACATGTCTAGTTACATGGTCGGGCTCATCGTCATGAGTCCATGGCTTTTGCGTTAAACCAAAGATTAACTCTGCTGTAGCCACTCGGTACGACTCAACATCGGTGACATCTTGCAAAGCTCTTTTGGCTTGCTCCCAAATATTCCGCTGGATGTTTCGGTCAAATTCGTCGGTGATGTCGTCTAGTATATCCTCTGTTGTCTCATCCTCAGCAGGAAAGCGTTGCCGCTGACGCCGACTACCTTGGGCCCATTGTGTAGCAAAGGCCATGATTGCGAGCTGAAACGCTTTAGCAGAAGCTTGATCTTCCGAACGAGTTAGTCGAGTAAGTTTAGATGTTGAAATCGCATGGTCCAGATTGATAGTGCGACGGTAGATACGGTTTGACCATGATGATCCCCATTCAGTAGGCGCATAGCTACCTCCCGCAATGTAACCTGGTGCTCTGTAAGGGCATGTTACTTCGGTTAGCCAACAAGAAAGATTGTGCTCAAGTACATCATGGTATATTTGCAAGAGGTTGGTGGAAATGAATTGGTTGTTGGAGCTTGTCATCATGGTTTGGTCGACCGAGTACGGCGACAGCGAGCTTGTGCGTCGGTCAGTCCATATTGGTGATGTGCGACGACGTTTTAATCTTGTGGACTCGTCAAAACCCCAAGCATCGTCAGCCGTAGACTGCAAAGCTGATGTCATGTGCTGTGAGCCAGGAAGGGATTCGCTATACTGATTCGGTGTCCACGATCCTTGTTGACGCGGATAAGCGGACAATAACGAGTTGTTCACTGAGCTGACAGGATGGTGGGGAGGGCGCACATTGCTTGGATCAGGGGATGCTTGGGCTGCAGTCGATGTTGATATAGGAGAGCCGAACCAAGCTGTCGGGGAAGGACGTGTCACTCTATGAAGGCTGGGCAACCGAGACATTGATTCCGATGTATTAGGTGCTTGGAAGTCATGCTGTGCTGTCGCATCTGTTGGCCTTGTCCCTAGTATGGAGGTCTTGTCAAAGGATGTGAAAGGGCCTGTGCTGGGCTCAACCCTCTGTCGCTTCACTCGAGCATCTCCTCTTTCACCAAACGTGACTGACGCTTGCCGAGGAGGCGGAGGTGGAGGGGGAGCAGCAGTGACAGCACTTAAGATAGACGCAGCTTGTATCTGTGACCACGCCCAGTTCATAGTGCACGTCTTTCTGGTTCTGGCGCAATAAGAGCAAGACTCATGGCTACCTTCGGAATCTGATCCACAAGATACTGCTGTTAGTTACCATATACGAACACATCAGTATGACCAGACTGCGTCGATTAACTTACCGGAACAGCCACTGTTGTTCATATAAGACCTAGTAGAACCCAGAAGAGGTGGTGCATCGCAAGCTCGCTTTGACCTTCGGCATTGGTCGCAAGCATAATGACTGCGCTTCATGATACCATACGATATCCTCCAGTGATTGGCCTTGAGAGAAACTTGGGCTAAGTAAAGACAAGAATAGTTAATTATTGCAGTGTTGAATTACGCGGGAAGGTGAAAGACGAAGACATGCTACGGAGTAGAGAGTGGGTTGCCGAAAATCCCAACCTGGTACTGATATCCGTAGAGTAGTAACACCCCACTATGAAACATCCGCTTCCCCGGGACTAAGAGGGAATAGAGCTACAGAACCCTGATGCTGACTCATTTATTATTTTAGTATATATTGTTTCTAGGTCGACGCTTTACATATGATAATGAAAGTAATTAAAAGGCAAGAAAAAACCTCTCTCTTATAACCCTGCTTACCTATTAATCCCTGCTCTCTTATTCCGTGTTTCGTTTTCCTCTCCCCCGAGCTCGCTAGAATTCTGCATCCTCTTGGTAGAAGTTGGCCGATCAATCTGATCTGGTTCAACATCCAAGTTTGTCACTATACCATCCTGAACCATGTCCTTCTTATCGGCCTGTTCTTTTTTCTCCCTTGTAAAACATAGTAGCTTCTCGCCTTCTCTGAGCCAAACTCGACCTTCAATCGTCGAACAGCTTGTGTTGTTCATATGCCTCTCGGACCGATTCGACAGGCTCAAAGCCACGAGGGCACATGTCCGCCCCATCAGTAACAAACTTCCCACACACAGCTGTGTTACCAAACACTCTCTTGGTATCCATGAAATGGAATTCTCTCATCCAATTCCGCCACGGTGCCGTCGTAAACCCTTGTATGCTTCTCACTGATTCATTCGGCTCGCATCCTTGAAAAAGCAGATATCGGATGACATCCGGCGAGTATGATATCTTGAGTCCTCTCTAGAACAAAGGTTTCCGAAGAGCATGATACAATAGCGGAAATTGAAGCGGAATCGATCGTTTCTTTGGAAAGTAATACCGTGTGCAATTCACCAAGCCAGACTCCACTGCCAATGTTCTTGTTCCACCGGCTTCTCTGTCCTTATCATCGAATCGAAGTCAGATCCGGACCCAGAGCGAGGCCGAGGTAATAGTCCGGCGATTTATTTCAGTTTCGGTCAATTAGGAAACTCGCTATCCTAGGATTCATTGTCTGCAACCTGTGCACGACGAATTGCGTCGATGACAAAAGGTTGAGGGGCCTTTCGTCCTTGAATGAGAAGCCTAGTCATTTGTAGGCTCATGATTGAGAGAGCGGAATTTGCATTGATACTTGGATCTGTGATCCGAGACAAAGGAAGCTCCCAGATACGAGGTTGATCCATATTCAAACATTGTTCTGTGCATGAGAGCCACTGTCGAATGCAAAAGGATGTTATGGGATTTAGACGCACAGAAACAAATAGAACTTCCCAAGTCAGTTGGACGATGAATCTCTAGCAGTCCGCCACTTCGACTTGGTAATCGTCGCTCCATCGGCGCGCATAGTGTTCTCTGCTCGGACGTAGAAAACGTCTTTAGGGGACAGCTATCTCCACAGTTCAGGCCGCAACTGTCAAAGATAGCCAGAGAAAGACTGTATACGGATACATCCTCTTGTCGATAGTTCGAGCCAATCTGGCGTTGATAGTATATTCTCAGAATCTGCCATCTGCTCTAGATATTGGCGGTCAACCTTCTGTAGGATATGCTGGAATAAGTCTTCCAGTTCAGGAGGAAGACCGTTCACACGATCTTTTGGCGCTTCGATTCGGCCATAAGATACGAACCCATCAATGACAGATCTGTAAGCTAATACCACTCAAAGGAACACGCCTGCCGCTTCGTCGGTCAGCTGGCGTAAAGAATATCTACACCCGTACTCTCGGATTCCAGCAGACGTTCAAGATATGAATGAGACCCAACAGTATCCTCTACCTGTACGTAGCTTGCTATGTCCTGCCGAGTCAAGTCCTCCAAACGTAACTTGGGCTCTGGGGTAAATGCATCGACGCATATAGGGATAGGCCTGCTGGAAACGAGAACTTTAGTATCCGAGTTCTTGTAAAACTTTTGAACAAACATTAATCTGTCAAGGTAGTTCCCGACATATTCGTCCAGACCATCGATAAAGAAACAGAAACGTCGCCGCAGATGATAGCCACTAGCAGCTTTGGTGGATGCCACAGCCGCCTCGGACTTGGAAGGGGAACTTGTGGTGTTCCCACTGCTGCTGGTAATATCCTGTCAAAGTCTAGGGAGAAGATAAGGAATTAGAGACGGCTCGACATCTACAAGCTGGAACAGAACAGCCCTTAAACCACTTTCTTGCCCCGCCGTGCCAAGGTTACAGGAGAAAAATGAGCAGATACTAAGAGGAGATGAACCAGCCCGTTCTGATAAATACAGTTCAGTGGTTGGGCGATTTGAAAGAGATATTTTGTCAACGTAGACTTGCCACTACCTGCTTTCCAGCAATCCAGTACGTGCCTGAATCTGACCTAAGCCACTGCGATAAATCATCCCCTTCTTTATGGCGTGGAGGATGCAAAACCTACTCGAAAGTCTTCGAGTGAGGCGAGTCCACGTTGTGCTTTCTGTGGCCCATGCCACGAAATGAATGAGAGTAGATCGAAGACAGTTCGTTGGCAAATTTCTTGTAGCCGCTCTTCGACAACTTCAGCTACAACATCCTCTCGGTCTGTGGCCGTAACATGGATAAATCGTATCACCTTGGCGTCCCAGACGGCTGCCATGTCTTCTTTCGTCATGACCTTAACAACAATTGATCCTCATGCTCCGGATCCTTGACGATATCAGATATATTAGAAACAAATGTGGCAAATTTTGAAAAGGATCGTTCCACTTGTCGTTGTCGTCGATGATTCATCGGAGCATTACTGAAGATGAAAGGAGTTTCTGCCGTATATTTATTGTCAGGCTTATAGTATTGAAATCACAAACAGGCTTTGCCATCCTTGCTTTACTGGCAGTCGATATCCAGCTATTTGCCATTTAGATTTATTGTCAACTGTAAACCGTATCTCTCTTATAGTGCTGAGCTTCCGCTAAGGAAGTACTATATACTGGATAAGATAAGAGAAGTAGCTTACTCTATTAAGGGATTATTAAGTTACTAATTATAAGTTAGCTTAAAGAAATAAAGGCTGTTAAACTAATTAAGTTAAAAGTAAATATATTTATTTATTATTATAATAGTAATAGCTAGGATTTAATTAAATAGAGGTTAATAGTATATTATATTAA